>CAKNYM010046712.1:12242-56359 GCA_932195095.1 Andricus curvator
CATTAAGCTACTAGAGAGATCGAGAAAAGAAACTTTTTTCAGAAAATACACGCAATATTTTGCAAGGTGGTACATATACAATTTTTCCATTAATCTGTATTATCATCAGAGAATAACAGACATTTTTAACGTCTTTTCAGACTAGATGGAAATATGAATGTTTGTTTTGTATTTTTATTTTGTATTTTCTGAAAAAAGTTCCTTCTCTCGATCTCTCTAGTAGCTTAATGGGAAAGCACCCGACCGGCAATCGGAAGTTCTGTGGTTCGATTCCCAGCGGAGCGAAAGGAGAAGATCTTTTTTCAGAAAGAAATTAATCAAAATAATTTTTTATTCATATTTCCATCTAGTCTGAAAAGACGTAATATAATTTCTGTTCTAATCTGATGATAATACAGATTGCTTGAAAAATTTAGAAATATTTTCAATTGTTTTGAGATTTTTGAATTTTTTGTTTCAAAAATTAATTTTTTTAAATAAAGAGTCTGAAAGTTTCGAGGAACCTGAAGATATTTTTTTTATACTCTTTGAATTTTGCTCTAAATTTTTTGAAATCTTTTCAAATTTCAAATTATTTTTGAACCTTCAAAACTTTTAAACCTTCTGAATATAGGTATTTTAAAATGATTCGAACTTTTCGTAATATTTTTAAAAAATTTTGCAAATATAAAATAATCGCGCTAAAATTTTCCCAGTTATTTTTGAACAGTTTTCGAAATATTTTAAAATATTCTCTTATTAATTTTTTAGAATGAAAAATAATTCAAATTAATTTTTGAATCTTTTCAAAACATCTAAACCTTCTAGATATCTTTTAAAAAACGATAGCTGTTTTATTCCGGTAATTTTTTTATACTCGTAATTATTCAAATCAAAAAATCATTTTAATTTCAAAAAAGGTAATATAAATTTTCGTTTTGAGGAGGAAAATAATATACTGACTAGAATTTTTCCTAAAATTTTGAAAAATTATAAAAATTGCTTCAAAATCTACCAGTTATTTTATAAATATTTTGAATTGTTTAGAGATTTTTGAAAATTTTCTTCAAAAATTAATTTTTCAAAATGAATAATCTAAAAGTTTCCGAGGAATCTGAAAATTATTTTTTTATTCTGTTGAAGCGTATAACAAATTTTTTATTTTTGGACAGTTTTGGAAATATTTAAAAATATTCTCTTATAAATAATTTTTCAGAATAAAAAAAAATTCAAAATAATTTCTGAATCTTTTCAAAACATATAAACCTTCTAAATATCTTTTAAAACGATTTAACTTTTGAAAAAATTCTGCCAAATAAAAAAAATTGCCTTAAAATCTTTCAGATTCTTATTTGAAAAATTCGGAAATCTTTTGAAATATTTCTAATATTCTTTCAAAATTATTTTTTCAGAAGGGAAAATCATTTAAAATTATTTTTGAAACTTTTCACAACATAACAAAATACAAAACATAACCTTCTAAGTATCTTTAAAAACGATTTGAATTTTACCGAAATTTTTTTTTAAATTCTGAAAAATTAAAAAATTGCCCTAAAGGCTTCCAGATACTTTTTCAAAATTTTCAGAAATCTCTTGAAATCTTTTGAAATCTTTTTGAATATTCCCTTAAAATTCATGTTAAAAAATAAAAAATCATTTGGAAATTCCCCAGGAATCTTAATAAAATTTATTGGTTCTCTTGAAACCTTTCCCTAATTTGCAATTCTGTAATTTTTATGATTTACATTCGAAATTTTTTCAATTTGAAAGATTTATAATTGAAAACTTGACTTTTGAGTTTTCAAATCATGAATGCTGTAATTTTGATTATTTACATTCGAAATATCTTCAGTCGAATTGAAAACTTGACTTTTGATCTTCAAAAAAATAAAAATTTAGGAATTTTTATTTATACATCTTTAAAATTGACGTTTTTAATTTTGAAAATTTACAATTAAAAATTATGCAAATTTAAAAAGCTATAATTTTGATGATTTACATTCAAAATTTCACCTTTCATTTATCTTGAGAATCTCAGATCGTTCTATTATTAAACATTACGTAGATTGAAATTTTATTACATTTTACGTCATAACAGTTTTATTGTACACGTAAAATTTTCCTCCACAGTTTCTGAACGTGACTGAGCAATAACTGTGTAACGCGTTTTATCAAAGCGAAGACGATTGTTGGGCTTCAAAATAAATATTGTCAATTGATTAATAATTTTATTGGAAGAAGAAAAAACAGTGGTCATTTTAATTGGTTATTTATTTATTTTCAATTTTATTTCAACTGATTCTGGTTTCTTCGCCATCAGGTAACGGAATACTGCCTTATAGATAATAATAATATTAATAATAATAATAAGCAAAACTGAGCCTCGGTTGCTCAGGCGGTTAGGCGCTCTGACTTCACGTCAGAGGTTCGGGGTTCGATCCCTGAGCCGATACCTCTGGATTTTTTTTACGTTCTTTTACCAAGGTTCTGGTGGTTCGGATCCCACCTTAAGTTGTGGGTTCGCCCATCAGGCTGCAAACCAGTTAATCGATGGTACAGCCCCGTGCAAACTATTTAAACTTACACATTGAGATGCAACCATCTTAAGCCTGAGAGAAAAATGAGCTTCGTCATTTTTTTTAAAAAGAGAAAAAGTTTAAGCAAAACGTTTTTTTAGACACGAGTTTTGTAACAAATATATATATATATATATATATATATATATATATATATATATATATATTAATGACTTTTTCCCCTCTACATCGGTATTTGGTTCCATTGTGGAATGAAATATAAGTACTATCAGGGGGCAATTAAGCTTATGACACCTGTAACTCATCAGATATTAAGTACTTTAGTACAAGACAATATATAGTCTAATGAAGCACGAGAATATTCTTCTTCAATATTCTTCATCAGAATATTGACTCTATTAAAAAAATGAGGATCGCTCGTATTCTGGTATTATCATTGGCGGCTATTCTTAATTCTATTGGTAAATATAATAATATAATGAATCTACAATTTTAAGTACATTTTTGAAATTTTAAAGGGCAAATTTTTCTTCATTTTTTGTCCAAGCAAACACCTTGTTAATAGTCATCATCATTTATAAAAAGGGCAATCTGAAAGTTTGACATTGTCTTGCCTTTACGCTATGTGTATTTAGATATTGCCAGCAACTTTATATATTTATTATTTCTATTTGTGTATTAAGATTATAATTTATTACCTTTCAATTTTGCGCTAAAAGTATAATTTACTTTATTTTATTTGTCGTCTATATTTTTGAGAATTTGTGGCTGGCAAAAATTTTGCAACGTCACGGTATGTAAGATAGACATCCGATTTAAAATATTGTATGCATCTATTGAATCGTTGTAATTAAAATTCATCAAATTCTATTCTCTGTTACAGAATTAAGTTCACAGCTTGACGCATTACCTGATGACGAACATCCTTTTTTCGAACCTTTCTTTCGCGGGCCTTTCCATTCTGACTGGCCTCCTTCTCCGATCAGAAAATCTTCTTCTCCTTCTCCTCGTGGCAGGTCTCGGTCTCCTGTCAGGCCTTCTCCTTCCTGGTCTTCTCCTGCCAGGCCTTCTCCTGCCAGGCCTTCTCCTTCCAGGACTACTCCTTCCAGGACTACTCCTTCCAGGACTACTCCTTCCAGGACTACTCCTTCCAGGACTACTCCTTCCAGGACTACTCCTTCCAGGAATTCTCCTGCCAGGCAGTCTCCTGCCAGATTTCCTCCTGCCAGGTCTCCTCCTGTCAAGTCTCCTCCTGCCAGGCATTCTCCTGCCATATCTCCTCCTGCCAGGTTTGCTCCTGCCAGGTTTCCTCCTCTTGCCAGGCCTGTTGTAACTGTTGTACCACCTAGTCTGGACCAGAAATTGAGATTACAAACAATCTCTTTTCCTGTTCGCATTATAAAAACTCTTCGAGTAGGAACAGCTAATGGAAAATATCGCCAAATACTATCAGGGGAAGAATTTCCTACAATATCAAACTCCAATGGTAACATCCTCGGCGTTTTGGACCATGAAAATATTGTTCGAGGACTATATAGTTCATCTTATAAACGGTTGGCAATATACATCAGAACCGGCAATAGAAGACGAATTACCAGAGAAGAACTCAATCAACTTCGTGTAGGCCGCAATCTTCCATCAGAAGAGGTCATCATTAGAATACCTGGAATACAGTATCTTCGACATATTAATTAAACGAAATGTAATACAAAAATACAATAGATTCGAAGTCGGATTGAAACAGTACAAGTTACTAGTAATAATTAGATTAAAAAATCAATTTATTAAAGTGCTCAAGGCAAGTTTAAGAATTTTTATTCCTATGTCTTTCAAACTAAAGAGTTTTAAATTGTAAATCTTCAAAGTTTAACTATTCCAAAAGAAGTTCAAAATTACATACCTTTAAAATATAAATCTTCAAAATGGAATAATTTTAAATTCTATGTTTTCAACATTAAAGAACTGTAGAACTTTGAATTGTTAATAATTAAAATTGAAAAGAATTTAATTTCTATAACTTTGACGATTTACATTGGAAATCTCTTTAATTTGGAAGATTTCAAATTTAAAACTTGACTTTTGATTTTCAAAATCATCGAAATTTAATAGTTCTTGTTTATGTATCTTTAAAATTTAAGAGTTTTCAATTATAAAAATTAAAAATGGAAGAATTCTAAATTGCAAAACATTAAAGTAGAAGAAAGTTTCATTGTAAATTGAAAACATTGAACTATTAAAAAAAAAGTTCAATATTACATAACTTTCAAATATCAATGTTAAAAATTCAATGATTTGCGATTCTATATTTTCAAAATTCAAGATTTTTTAATTATAATTGGAAATTGTCTATTAAATATTATGAATTTGAAAGTTTTGGTGTTGAAAACTTAAATTTTGATTTTCAAATCATCTAAACATTCTAAGAGATTTTTGAAATAATTCTAATTTCTCCTCAAATTAAAAAAAATTCTGCAAAATTAATCAAATTGCCTTAAGATCGTTCAGATTATTTTTGGACAATTTTGAAAATCTTTTGAATTTTTTTGAAATATTTTTCAATATTTTCTTAAAATTAATTTAAAAAAATAAAAAATCATTTGAAAATTTCCAAGGAATCTTAATAAACTGTTTTTGTTCTTTTGAAACGTTTCCATAATTTGTAATTCTGTATTTATGATGCTTTACATCAGAAATTTTTTCAATTTGAAATATATATATAATTGAAAATTTGACTTTTGATTTTTCAAATAATCAAAATTTAAGAATTTTTATTTATACATCTTTAAAATTGATGAGATTTTTATTTTAAAAATTTACAATTCGGTAGTTTTGATGCTTTAAATTATAAATTTCTTCAATCGAATTGAAAATTTGACTTCTGATCTTAAAAATCACTAAAATTTAAGACTTCTTATTTATAAATATTTAAAATTGAAGTTATTAATTTTTTTTTAATTCACAGTAAAAAATTATGCAAGTTTCAAATTTCAAAATTAAAATTGCTATAATTTTGATCGTAACAGTTTACTTTTCCACATACAATTTTACTTCACAATTTCGAAACCTGCCTTAGCAACCGGATTGTTATAGGCTTTAAAAGAAATGTTGTCTTCCAAAGAATAGTAATAATAATACCTACAGTGAAATCTCGCCTATTCCAAGGGCTGCGAAACGTAATGATTCTACAATTTCAAGGCTACAGTGGCTCCTACCTCTACCGCGAGTCGTCAGGTTATTTTTGTCAAGCGACGTTCATTGGCTCCCCCCGCCTTGTATCGATGCGCATACTGTAAGCATCTTTTTCAACTGCGCATCTACCGAAAAGCGCGCGTCTATTTGAAATAAATAAATACTATCAATAATAATACAGATAAATATTTAAAACAAATTTTCACTTAAAAAAATTACTTTATTTAAATATAAGAAATAGCTTATTTCTTCAAATAATTTATTAATTATGTAATATTAAAAGTTTATACTTTGTAATTTTAAATAGACCCGCGCTTTTCGGTACATGCGCAGTTGAAAAACGTCGCAGTCCGCTGGTTTTCAGTGTTTCTCAAGTGTTTTCGTTGACGTACGACGTGAAAAATATAACATTTCCTTCAAATAGTACAATTTTTCAACTAAAAATCAATATAATAGAATCAAAAAACGACTCGAATATTTCGCAGAATAGTGAATATTGTAGCATGACGTCACGGTCATGCTAGGATAGGTAAAAATGTCAGGAAAGTTAGCATAGTTCTTGAAATGTGACTGCAACTGTATTTTTAGAGAAAATATTCCAAACGTAAAAGTAAGTCTCAAAGGTCTGAATAGTAATATATTTCAAGTGTAGAATTAATTTGCGCAATTCTGTTCCATCCTTTTATCGGTTGGAGACCGTTCAGTTTCATAAAATACAATCAACTATCCGAAATTTGAGGGTAGAGTACCTGATCTGATAAACTAACCTGAAATTTTTGATATTTTATTTTATTTCTTGACACTGAAAGGTCCTCAATCGACAAAAGAATGGAACATGCCTGAGAAAATACATTCTAAACTTGACAAATATTACTATTCGTATGTTTATGACTTACTTTTACGTTTAGACTTTTTCCTTCAACAAAAAGTTGTCTGAATTCCCATGACGTCATGCTCAATTCAAGATCAATGGTCATGCTCAAGTTTAGCATGACGTCATGCGAATGCAGACAAATTTTTGGAGAAAATAGTCTAAAACGTAAAAGTAAGTCATAAATATGTACGAATAGTAATATTTCTCAAGTGTAGAATGTATTTTCTCAGTCATGTTCTCTTGTCGATTGATGACCTTCGATTGCAATTTGAATGACTCAATTCAAACCAACGAGGGCTTCCCGCTCTTCGGGCCTCTTTTTAATTGGTCAGCCACTGACGCGGACGTGACCTTACAGCCCGTATAGGGACTGTGGTGGGAGGTGACGAAACGGCGCAATTTGAAATAGCCGAGTATGGCAGACTTGAAATAGATGCGACTTGAAATAGGCGAGACTTCACTGTAATAATAATACAAATAACTAAAATAATAATGAAAACAATTTTTTTTAAACTTATGAAATTGAAAGTGATTGGGAAATAATTCTGTTCTTAACATTTTGCTATCAGACTATAATTTGTAAACTTTTTTACATTTTCAAAGAGATAAGAAAAATCAAATTATAGGCAAAAACTTATTTCGAAGAATTAAAAAAAAAATGTAGAAGCTTTTTAATAATTTTGAAAGTTTTGAGGAGATTAATTTTTTAAAAAGATTTCTAGGAAAATTTTAAATGGTTTAGGTTTTTTTTTCAAAAGAATAATTTTAAGTTTTGAAGATTTCAAAACGTGTGGGAAAAGATTATGGAAGATTTCAAGACAATGATTTACAAGATTTTAAAGCAAAATTTTGCAATTTTGCCATATTAGATCATTTAAAAAAAAATCTGAGTAAAAAGAGATATTTAGAAGTTTTGAAACGATTCAAAAAGAATTAAAACTTATAAAGATATTTTGAAGATAGAGATCCTATTTTTTTAAATACTTTTGAATATTTATGGTAGAAAGAGATGGTGAAAATGCATCCCATTCTATCTCTTTGTCAATCTAAATTTACGTCTATCTTTTTCAATACGTCAAAGTTTTTCTATCTCTCTGTCAATATAAATTCCCATATATCTTTTTTAATCTCCTCTTATCTACCTCATCGTATCCTACATCTATCAAAGAGTATCTTTTTCTATCTATTTTTCAATCTAAATTCACATCTATTTTTCTCAATACCCTCTTTTCTATCTTATCTAATCCTTTATCTATCCATATCAATATTTTCCTATCTCTCGGTTAATCTAAATTTCCTTCTATCTTTTTCAATCTTTCCCTTCCCTATCTCATCGTACCATACATCTATCAACGTCTATCTTTCTCTATCTATTTTTCAATCTAAATTATTCGCGTTTATCCTTTTCAATACCCTCCTCTCTATCTCATTCTATCCTTTGTCTATCCACGTCAATATTTTTCTACCTCTGTGTCAATCTGAATTCACGTATATTTTTTTCTATCTATTTTTCAATCCAAATTCACTTCTATCTTTTTCAGTCTCCTCTTCCCCATCTCATGGTATCATACATCTATCAGCATCTATCAACGTCTATCTTTTTCAATCTCTTTGTCAATCTAAATTTACGTCACGTTGTCTTTCTAGTACGTGGTCAACGTCAAATTAATTTTTTTAAATAAATTCCTTAACTTTTCTATGGATTCCCTAATTTAGAAGACAAAAAGTAATAGGAGTACTCAATCGCAGATAGATAGACTAAGGGATAGGAAAAGATAAGAGTCCTTGGTCATGAAGGATAGAGAAAGAGATAGCAAATTATTGAGATTGGGGAAGGAAAAGATAGCGTCTTAGGGATGCAAAGTGACCTGCTTCAATTAGAGATTGTCAAAAAGAAAAATTCACGGGGGCGCATAGCGAATTTTTCTCAATTCGCTTCAATTAGTTTCTTTTTACTGGGAAATTTTGTCATTTTCTTGACTTCACCTTATGTGTATTTAGATATTGCCAGCAACTTCATATTTTTATCATTCCTATTTATGTATTTAAATTATATTATTCCACTTTATTACCTTTTTTCTCATTAAATTTATAATTTATATCATTTTATTTTCATTCTATATTTTTGAGATTTTGTGACTTGCAAAAATTTTGCAACACCACAGTATGTAAGATATAACCGCTTTAGAATATTGCATGCGTCTATTTAATCGTTCTACCTAAAATTCATTCAATTCTATTTTTGTTACAGAATTAAGTTCGCTGCTTGACGCTTTACCTGACGACGAACATCCTTTTTAAGAAACCTTCTTTGGCGGGCCTTTCCATTCTGACTGGCCTTCTTCTCCGATCAGAAAATCTCCTTCTCCTCGTGGCAGGTCTCGGTCTCCTGCCCGGCCTTCTCCTTCCAGGTCTTCTCCTGCCAGGCCTTCTTCTTCCAGGTCTTCTCCTGCCAGGCTTCCTTCTGCTAGGCAGTCTCCTGCCAGATCTCCACCTACCAGGTCTCCTCCTGTCAAGTCTCCTCCTGCCAGGCCCTTCTCCTTCCAGAACTTCTACTGCCAGGCTTCCTCCTGCCAGGCAGTCTCCTGCCAGATTTCCTCCTGCCAGGTCTCCTCCTGTCAAGTCTCCTCCTACCAGGCCTTCTCCTTCCAGGACTTCTACTGCCAGGCTTCCTTCTGCCAGATTTCCTCCTGCCAGGTCTCCTCCTGTTAAGTCTCCTCCTGTCAAGTCTCCTCCTGCCAGGCATTCTCCTGCCGTATCTCCTCCTGACAGGTTTGCTCCTGCCAGGTTTCCTCCTCTCGTCAGGCCTGTTGTATCCGTTGTTCCACCTAGTCTGGACCAGAAATTGAGATTATAAACAATCTCTTATCCTGTTCGCTTTCGAAAAACTTTTTAGGTAGGAACAGCTAACGGAAATTATCGCAAAAAACTATCAAAGGAAGAATTTCCTACAATATCAAACTCCAGTGTTAACATCCATTCATACTCTTACAGACTCGGTACGCTTTCCAAAAAACAATTTTTTACGACTGCTCTTTTTTTCGAGAATGTTCATAGTTCCCATAGATTGAGGAACTGTAAAGAGGCTGGTGTTTTTTTTAATTCCTCATTTTTAAAAGGCGATTTCTTCAATTGTGTTTCCTAAAATTGAATTGTGATCAAATCCAAGACTCGAAATTCCAGTACAAATTAGATTTGTTATGACATTTGTGCAATCGATTTCAAATGTAAATCTATGAAATTGAATACATTTTAACGCAAAAATTCCAAATTAAAGAATTTTCCGTATTGTAAATCTTCAAAATCGAACTAGATATGCAATCAATCAAAATTACATCATTTTAAACTACAACCATTCAAAATTAATGCATCTTCAATTGTAAATCTTAAACATTAAAGAATTTGAAATTGCAAATTGTTAAGATTGTAGAATTTTCAATTGAAGCCTCGGTAGAAATAATTTTATAGACTCGGTACGATTTTCGAAAAACAATTTTTTACGGCTGCTCTTTTTTTCGAGAATATTCATAGATCCCACAGTGGCGAAAAAAATTTTCCAAATTGAATTCGGCGAATTTTAATTATTTAAAATAAAAAGAATTAGGTCAAGAAGATATCGATTTCATACAATCTTGAAAACAGTTTTATAAAATTTTCAATTCGTACATTCTGAATTTATAAATTATTTAATAAATTCAGAATGTACGAATTAAAAATTAAAAAACTGTTTTCGAGATTGCAAGAAATCGAAATCTTCTTAACCTAATTATTTTTATTTTTATTAATTGAAATTTGCCGAATTCAATTTGGAAATTTTTTTTCGACATTCTTAAGCAAATGTAATTTTCTATTCTTATCCCCCAAAAAATCTAAATTAGATTTAGATATGAACACTTTCGAGTCTTTAATTGTTTATCTTCAAAATTGTTTTAGATTTGAAAATTCTATTATTTTCATGATTTAAATTTAAAATTTCTTTGATTTGCAAGATCTAGAATTGAAATCTCTTGACTTTTGGTCTTGATAATCAATCTTTTTTAAGAATTTTCATTAATAGATCTTTAAAATTGAAGAGTTTTCAATTGTACGTCTTCGAAATTGCAAATGTTCAAAGTTGAAGAATTTTCCAGTGTAAATCTTCAAAATTGAACTATTAAAAAAAATTGAAATCTACATAACATTTTCAAGGAATCTGTATTATCATTAGAGAATAACATAATATAATAAACATATAACACATAACTTTACAATATAAATCTTGAAAATTGAATATTTTTCAATTCTTTATTTTCAAATTTCAAGAATTTTCACTTGTAATTCTACAAAAAAGTAGTGACACTTTGAATTTTATGTCATAAAATTGACAAGTTTGCAATTTTGAAAATTAACAACTAAAATTCCGTAATTTTTTGATTTGCATTTTAAATTTCTTCAATTTGAAATATTTAAAATTGAAAACTCTGGACTTCTGATCTCTAAAGTCAAAAAAACTTAAGAATTTTTATTTCTTCATCTTTCAAATGAAAGAATTTTAAATCTTCAAAATTTAACTATTATAAAAAAAGTTCAAAATTACATACCTTTAAAATATAAATCTTTAGAATGGAATAATTTTAAATCCTATGTTTTCAAAATTCAAGAATTTTAGAACTTGAATTGTTAATTTTAAAAATTAAAAAGTTTTTAATTTTTTTAACTTTCAGTTATAGAACTGAGCCAGTTTTACAATTTACAAATGATTCTGTAATTTTTGTGATGAACATTAAAAACTGTCTTCAATTTGGAAAATGCAGAATTGAAAACACATTAAAATAGAAGAAATTTTCATTGTAAATTTTAAAGATTGAACTATTCCAAAGAAAAGTTTAAAATTACTTGCCTTTAAAATATCAATCTTGAAAATTTAATAATTTGCAATTATATATTTTCAAAATTCAAGAATTTTAATTTGTAATTAAAAGTTTTCAATTAAATATTATGAACTTGAAATATTTCGAATCGAAAACTTGAATTTTGATTGTTAAAATCATCAAAATTTAAGAACTTTTATTTATACATCTTTAAAATTGAAGAATTTTCAATTGTAAATCTTTAAAACTAAAGAATTTTATATTTAAAAACTTTAAAAATGAATTAAATATTTTTTAAATAGTTAAAAATTACATCATTTTTACCTATAAAAGAATTCCAAATTTATTAATCTTCCATTGTAAATCTTCAAAATTGAAGAATTTTGAATTGCACATATTTCAAAAAGATGTTTAAGATTTCATGCCGTGACTAAAATAAAAATTAAATTAAATTAAAATTATCTGAAAGCCATTGTAGTAATTTAAAAATGTTTTTGAATTATTTCAAAACATCGAAACCATCTCAATATCTTTTAAAATGATTCGATTTTTTCCTCAAATTAGAAAAATAATTCTGCGCAGTTAATAAAATTGACTTCAAATCTTCCAGATTATTTTTTGATAATGGTGGAAATCTTTTGAAGTGTTTTAAAATCTTCCTAAATATTCTCTTAAAATTCAATTGAAAAAAGATACTTTTAAATTGTATAATTTTGATGATTTACATTCGAAATTTGTTCAATTTGAAAGATTTATAATTGAAAACTTGGCTCTTGATTATTTTAATAATTAAAATTTAGGCATTTTTATTTGTAGATCTTTAAAATTTAAGAGTTTTAAATTATAATTTTAATTTAATTTAATTAAATTTTAATTTTTAATTGTAAATCTTTACACTTAAGAAGTTTTTGAATTTGAAAATTTACAATTTAAAATTATCCAAGTTTTAAGTTTTACATTTAAAAATTTTGTAGTGTTGATGCTTTAAATTAAAAATTTCTTCAATCGAGTGGAAAACTTGACTTACGATGTTCACAATCATCAAAATTTAAGAATATTTATTCATACATCTTTAAAATTGAAGAGTTTTCAATATTGACTCCTCAAACTTTAAATATTTCAAATTGAAGAGTTTTTATTTCTGAAAATTAAAAATTCAAAATTATACAAGTTTTTAGTGTTACCTTTAAAAATTCTGTAATTTGGGTGATTCAAATTCGGAATTTCTTCAATCGAATTGAAAGCTTGATTTTTATCTTAAAAATCATCAGAATTTAAATTGAATTCATCTTGAGAATCTCAGATCGTTCTATTATTAAAAATTACGTATGTACATTGGAATTTTATTATATTTTACGTCATAACAGTTTTATTGTACACATACAATTTATCTCCACAGTTTCGCAACCTACCTTAGCAATAGTGTAAGGCGCTTAATGTAAACGAAGATGATTGTTATAGGCATTAAAAGAAATATTGCTTTCTAGATAATAGTAATAATAAGCCATAATAATGATAAAAATCACCAAAATACTAATCAACAAATTTTTTTCTAACAAAGCTTATTAAATTGAAAACGATTTTTTAGAGCATGTAAACAGAGGATTCTCCTAGAACGTATAAGATAATATAAATTCTGATATCAGTTTTAACGAATTTAGTAACTAATTTTTTTTCTTGAAGCAGACTCTGATGAAATGTAAATATCTCCGAAGGACAAGCTTGACGTCTATATTCTAAAATGAAGCAACAGAATATTACTTTGTTTCACTGTTAACTAAATTCTTCATTAATACATTAACCAGTTTGTCCTCTACTTGGAAAAAATGAGAATAGTTTATACTCTGGTCTGCACCTTGGCAATCATGCTTAATTATATTGGTGAATATACAATAATAATATTAACATTAACATTTTTGCTTTTTAATACTCTTGCGCAAGTAAATTTTGTCCAGCTACTAATTCTTTTTGAATGCTCTTTTCCTGACTTTTGTCCTCCAAGTCTACCTCTCTTTCCCTAAAAACAGGATCTAACAATCTTTGCTCATCCCTTTTTTTCTTATCGGTTTCTACTTCTACACTTTATCCCGAGTCTTCCTCGCTTTTAAAAACTGATTAACATGTCTTCCAAATATTAGCACACCCCGGAATCTTACACCAATAAGTTTGGATCCGTATCACCTGGAAAATTTTTCCTTTGACCCATCCTTTTTTATTTGCATTTCCATAATCACGAATATAAACTGTCTCACCTTCCTGGAAAGTTACTTTCCTATTTCCCTTATGGTTTCATTGCATTCTTTCCATCGCTTTTTCCTGACCCTTAGGCCTTAACAAATTTAATCTTGTCCTAATCATTCTAACTAACATCAATTTCGCAGATGCCTCTCCTGTTGTACAATGAATCGATGTTATATAAGTTAAGAGATATCTACTGATAATTGCATTCATGGGTACATCTCTATTTTTCTCATCATTCAACACTTTTTGTAGCAGTGTTTTGAACGATTCCATTGTTCTTACAAAATGTTTGGAATTCTCCCGATGTGAACTGAGTTCCGCTATCGGAAACTATGTTTTTGGAGAGACCAAACCTTGCAAAAGTTTCTCTCAGTTTAGCAATCGTCATTTGAGTTGTAGTGTTGCTCCATGAAAAAATTTCTGGCCACTTAGTGAAAGCATCAGTGACGTCATTTTTTGCATCACTTACTCCCAGATAGAGGCTTCCACGGACATCGCTTCCCGCAATTGCAAGGCTAATCAGGGCATCTCTTCCGTTCATTATTGCTTTCAAAGGCTCCCATGGGTAAGTCTTCCCCGGGCATCACTTCGCCAGTCAAGTATTAAGAACGTAAACCTGTGGCCTCAAGAGGCAAGCTTTCCCCGGGAATCACTTCCTCAGTGAAAGAATAAGTACCCGAAAGGCAAGCCTTCTCCGGGCAAAACTTCTTCAGGCATCACTTCCACAGTAAAATATTAAGACCATGAGACTGTGGCATCGTCCGATAAGCCTACCCTTAACAAGACTTCCCCGGCCATCACTTCCCCAGTAGAATATCAAGTCCATTCAAATGTGGCATCGAAGGACAAGCCTTAACTTGCCATCACTTCCCCATTAAAATATTAAGACTGTGGCATCGAGTAGCAAGCCTTCTCCAGGCATGCCTTCCCCAGCGAAATTTTAGGACCAAGGGATTGTAGCATCGCCGTGGAAGGCTTCCCAAGGCATCTCTTCCCCAATGAAATATCAAGTCCATGAGATTGTGGCATCGACGGGAATGCCTTCACCAGGCATCTCTTCCCCAGTGACATATAAGGTCGATGAAAATGTTGCATCGCCGGGCAAGACTTCCCAGGGTATCACTACCTTAGTGAAATATTTGAGCCCAAGACACTGTGGTACCGAAGGGCAAGCCTTCTCCAGGTATCTCTTTCCCAATAAAACATTAAGTCTATGACAAGGGAAATCGACGGGCAAGTCTTCCCCCGACATCACTTGCCCAGTAAAATATTAAGACCATGAGACTGTGGCATCGACGGGCAATCCTTCCCCAAGCATCACTTTCCCAGTGAAAGATTGGACCAAGGCACTGTGACAACGAAGCGTAAGCCTTTCTCGTGCATCAATTTTTTAATTTGGAATTAACGAGAAATTTTGGTTTCTCAGAACAATTTGAAATGCTCATTTTTTTCCAGTTTCATCAGGTGAAGATTTCCAGTACAAATATTTTCAGGTTCAAGGTTTGTATTAGTGCGGTTCCCATTTTGTCTTTGACAAATAAATATTTTTATGAGTGTTGGGGAAAGTTTGTATTGGGTTGTATTTGTATTTCAAATAAGTAATAATTACAGAGGGAAATTAAGGTTTTTACTGAAAAAGCAATGATGTATTTTTTCTGTATCCTGAGACCAAATTCATTCTGTTTGGTCAGAAAAAACTTCTTTTACAAAACTAATAAGCTACTCTTAATTGTATGACTAAATTCAATAACTTGTGATTATCAAACATTCTTTTTTACTCAAGGTAGTGAATCCCAGAGATATTTGTTATCTGACGTTTTATAAAAGCGTTGCAAATTGACAATCATATAATTATAAAGTTGCGAATGTGGTTGTAAATCGGCCTCGCGATAAAACTGATTCGACGTCGTTTTATTATAGTTTTGAAAAGATACTCGTCTGAGGAGAGCCTGAAGGAGACTGGAACTTGAGTAGGACGCGATTAAATATTTTACCGGAAAGCGAGGGAAATATCTTATAAAAATTAAATATACAACTGCAATGAGAGGGCATACAATAAAGTTAGGTTGATGTAAGTGAGAGGCAAGAATTATCAGATGGTGAAAATGTCCGATTGCTCCAGAGTAGAGCACTGCAATTACATTCTCGGTAATAACAATTTCTTTCAGCTATATGGAATTTTTGAATACTGGGTTAAAAACGCCCATTTGTCCTTTGTAAGTACAACCTCTTGGTCTTAATATTTCACTGGAAACGTGTTGGCAGAGGGAAGTCTTACCCGTCGATATGACAGTACAATTATCTTAATATTTTACTGGGTAAGGCTTGCCCCCAGAGAGCACAAAAAGTTCGGTAAAGATTTTCTGAAACTGGAAATGCAAGGTTCGGAATATTGTATTGAAAGGTTAAGGCAAGTTTCGTTCTACCAAAAAAATTTCCGCTTGTCAGAGAATATTGCACGGTAATATTCAGGACGGTTTGGAAGATTTATTAACTTAATTCGATGCGCAGTAGTATTTTATGGCACCTACGCCTGCGCAGTAGTTTTTTGGCCCTGCTGGAATACCACGGGACACACTTACCAATACTATTTGCCATATTTACAGCAAAATTGAAACCAACAAAAATTTTGAATTTTTAAATTTGATTTTTTTCCTGAATATGGACAATAGATAAATGCCAACGGCGATACCACGCTGAAAACACCAGTTCTCGTAAGATCACTGAAGTTAAGCATTGTTGGGCGCGGTTAGTACTTGGATGGGTGACCGTTCAGGAATACTGCGTGCTGTTTTCCCGTCGTGGGTGTGGTGGGCCCACATTGGTAATAAATATCCACCTAGAAACACTACCCGAATCGGGTAGTGAGGCAATGAACTTTCGAGTTCGAACTGCTAATCAATGTATGTATATGGACAATAGTTATGGTACGTATGCCTCGAGGTACTCCAGGTAAGCCAAAAAAACTTTCGCGCACCCTAGGTGCCATAGAATACTACTGCGCATCGAATTAATTTAAAGATATTTTCCAAACTGTCTTGAACATTACCGTGGAATATTCCCTGACAAGCGGATATTTTCTTGGATGAACGAACCTTGCCTTAATCTTTTAATGAAATATTCCGAACCTTGCAATGGCAGCTTTAGGAAATTTTTATCTAATTTTTTGTGCTATCTGGGCCGATAAAAAGTTGCCCGGTGTCGTCACAGGGTCGTGATGTAAATATTTCTTTTGGGAAGTGAAGCCAGGGGAAGGCTTCCCCATCAATGCCATATTGTCATGGACTTTACATTTCACAGCGGAAGTAATGCCTGGAGAAGTCTTGCCTTGGAAATGCCTACCTGTCGATGCCACAGTCTCATAGTCTTCATATTTGACTGGGGAAGAGATGCCATGGGAAGGCTTGCCAGGTGAAGACTTGCCCACAGATGCCATAGTCTCTTGGTCCTAATATTTCACTGGGGAAGTGATACCCGTGGAAGGCTTCCCCGTCGATGCTACATTATTATGGACTTAATATTTCACTGGGGTAGTGATGTCCCTAGAAGGCTTGCCCAGGAAAGACTTTCCCATCGATGCCACAAGCTTTGGTCTCAATATTTCACCTGGGAAGCGATGTCCGGGTAAGGCTTGCCTGGCGATGTCACAGGGTCGTGATGTTAATATTTCACTTGAAAGCGATGCCGGAGGAAGGCTTGCCGGCGATGTCACAGGGTCGGGGTGTTCATATTTCACTGCGGTAGTGATGCCCAGGGATGTCTTGCCTGGCGATGCCAGAGTCCACTGGATTTAATATTTTACTAGGGAATTGATGCCCGGGGAAGACTCACCCATCGATGCCACAGTGCCTTGGTCTCAATATTTCACTGGGGAAGTGATGCGCTAGGAAGTCTTGCCCGGTGATGCCACAGTGCCTCGGTATTAATATTTGACTGGGGAAGTGATACCCGAGGAACGCTTGCCCGGCGATGTCACAGTGCCTTGGACTTAATATTTCACTGGGTAAGAGATGCCTGGGGATGTCTTGCCCATCGATGCCACAGTCTCATGGTCTTAATATTTTACTGGGGAAATGATTCCAGGGGAAGGCTTGCCTTTCGACCTCTGTTTCGGTTACTTATTAGTTCACGGGAGAAGTGATGCGCGAGGAAGGCATGCCCAGGGGAGGCTTGTCTGGCGATTACCCCTGTTTCGGGTACTTATTATTTCACAGGGGAAGTAGGGGACATATCATCTCACATGCGGCAAGTCTCTCTGTGGCATGTCACAGCTGTGGCATCTCTATCTAGCGGCTTCTCTCCCGCGCGGTATTTTTCACAGTAAAATTGACATTTTTGCGGCATCTCTCACCGCACCCCTGTGACTGGTCAAAGAAATAATTTTGGTCAAACCCCTACCCCTTTTCCAACGTCTCGTGGGGGCGGGAAGGCACCCCTGTGACTAGCCACAGAAATAATATTGGTCCCCTTTCCACTAGTGAGAGATGCCGCTAGGTAGAGATGCCGCAGGTGTGACTTGCCGCAGAGAGACTGGCCGCATGTGAGATGATATGGACCCGGGGAAGTAATGTCCAGGGAAGACCTGCTCATGAGAGACTTTGACAGCAATGAGTGAAAGAGACGCCTTTATGAGCCATGCAAATGGTGGAAGAGATGCCCGAGGCCACCATGCAAATGGGGCAAACGATGCTCGGAGACTACTCTAACTTTGGGGAAGTGATGCCGGGGAAGACATTTATTTGGCGGGCAAGACTTGCCATATGTAGGCTTGTCCCAACCGCAATTTTCAGACCCTCTTTGTTTATCATATGACCAAAGAATCGAATTTTTCGTTGAAAAAATTTAAATTTCTTCCTATTTATTCTAAATTCCGCATCTTGAAGTCTTCGCAAAACGTCTTCCAGGTTCTCTAAATGCTCTTTTCGCGTTTTTCCCGTAACTAAGATACCATCAATAAAACATACTACCCCTTTTGCTCTTTGCAAGACCTTTTCTATGATACTTTGAGAAACGGCAGATGCTGGTTTTGTACCAAATGGCACTCTGCTTACACGATACAAACCTTTACCTGTGCTCCATGTGCTCCATGTGAGCACAGGTCTCTTCTTCAAGCTGTAACTGGTTAAATGCATTCAGAAAATCTAGCTCTGTAAACTGTTCCCCGCCTTGTAGGGCAGCAAACAGATCTCCGATTCTAGGTAATGGATGATTAACGTTCTCCAAATACTTGTTTACTGTTATCTTATAATTTGCGCAAAGACGAATAGACACATCCGGGTTTATTGTTGGTACGATCAGTATACCAAATTTACTATTCTCAACTTTTGTCAAAGTAGTGTTTTCTTCTAATTTATCGAGTATTTCATCTACTTTTTCTCTAAAGGCATACGCTACTTGTCTTGGGTTTATAAAAATTGGTTTTGTATCCGGGTTTAACTTCTAGCTTAATTTTCTCGTACTTATAAGTTCCTAATTCCTGTTTAAAAAACATCTTTGAATTTCTCTAACGAACTGATCAAATCAACATCTGTTGGCTCTATTTCATAGTATATGTTGCCACCGGGATATTAAATTTAATTCCAAAGCTATGCATCAGGTGACCCATTAACGGTCTGGAACCCCTGTTCACTAACAACATTTTTTTTTCCTTTCAAAGATACTTCCGCTTCAGATTCACCCATAGACTGGATTCCGCTTCCATCATAAAAAGCTAATTCAAATGAGGTAGGCCATCTTCGTACTACTTTATTGATGCATTTGACAGGTGTTCCCTGAATCGCTACATTTTTCATTTATACTGCTTATATTTACACGATGCGAATACGTGACCTTCTTTTCCACCAGCGAAGCATATAGATCCATTCTTGGAGTCGTTGCCACTTTTTGAAGACTCCGATGAATTCTCTGCTTTTCCACCTTGTTTATGTCGCTGCTTGGCCTGCTCTTTCTTTCCTGTAGTCCATCGTCTATTTCGTTTATCAAGCCCACTGGCTGGGATAGATTTCATTTTGTTAACCTCCGCTGCTTGCAATGATAACTCCTTATTATTATTATCAATATTCATTCTAGCTGGTCACGGAATTTGCAGTCTGTTGCCGGCTTCTTTATTCAAGGATACCAATTCGCTTATCTTCTCACCTTGATTTTGTTTCGTTTCATAAAACTCAACACGTTTCCTCAACGTTGACACCCTGGGCGAAAACTGATTTCTTAAAATTTCACACCACAGTAAATATATTTTATCTTCCGGCAGAACTGGGTCCTAAAAAAAACTGGTCTCTAACCTATAAAATGCTTCTTGCCCAATCACAGTTAATAACAGTGCTACCCTTTATCTGCCTCAATATAGTTTGCTGATAAATACTGCTCCAGGCGTTGTTCATAAATTTGCCAATCTTCTCTAATCCGATACTCTGATAGTGTATCAATGTTTGCAGTCATAGCAATCTGCGTGACATTCTGCTGCACCGGCGGCACCTCTCCACCATCACCTCCATTGTCATTCATTTTTCTTTTCCTCCGTGGTCACTTTAATAATCAATATTGAGCTGCCTTTCGATTTCCTCCGCCAAATTCATTCTGATGCTCGATCCATTCGAAACTTTTCTACTCAAAAACTCCTGGTCTCTGCCCCTGGCTTCTCAACTTCTTGAAAAAATATTTGCTTTTCATGCTTTCTTATACGTCTACTACAATTTAGCATGTTACGACTAGTTTGCAGCCTGTCACACCTTGCAATAATTCAATAACACCACAGCACACAAAATTCTCGCCTTTCCTACCAATCACCACAGGATTAAAAATGGCTACGTCTTGAGCCATCCCCAATTTCACTAAACACAAGGAAGGAACATTTTTTAGGCAATTAGCTTCTCCTTGAAGCATTTTTCGCACTCTTGAACGGTTTCAGCTCCTTGCTGCAGAAAATCTTGACTTGTAATTTCCACTATCATAATTTTATTATTGCCACAAAAATTGCAGATTCCCTGTGGACAACGTTTTCCAATGTTCCAGAGTTCGACGATATCCACTTCAAAATTTTCTTGTTACAGACCGAAGCACCGTGCTTTTGCCTCGCGCTTTTTAGATTCTTTCTTCCTCGTCGCCAAATTCATGTCCTGAACCCTTTCCAGTATAAATGAAATACACGAATAACAAATAAAAAATTTTTTATAAGAAAATGTGCTCATACAGAAGACAAGAGCAAGACTGACTCGATCTTTCCTAAATGGTCCGCAATATAGCGCTTTATGTCTGAATACTCAAGATATTACAAAGAAGTATCCCAGTGCAAACTTTCATCATGTCCTCGGCCTTGACTCTTAATATTTATACAAGGGGTTCACAAAATACTAACTTGAAAAAATGTAATCCTGTCTTTCTTGTTGCAGGGTTTGGTATGCAGTTCGAGTGCTTACCGAATGGTGCCTCCATTCCTGGTGTTCCTCCTGCCAGAACTTCTTATTTTTGTGAATTATTTTCACCTGAGAGGTCTCTTCCCCCTGCCGAGCCTCCTATTCGTGTCAGGTCCATGTCTCCTACTCCTACCAGATCCATGGCTACTACTATAAGGCTTCCTTCTCCGGACGGAAATGGATGTGGACTTGAACAACTTAGATTTATTCGGCTTACTTCGCGTACGCATCCGCCCCGGATATTCGAACTTCGCAGGTACACTTTTCCTGCCAATAAACCAATTGAAGTGAGACTAGGAAATCATCTCCATGGGCCTATGCCAACCCAAGAACAAATTGTACTATCAACATCCAATGGTTACGTCTTTGCAATATTGGAGAGTTATAATGTTCTTGCTGGAATATATGCATATGCTGTTCGCGATTATAGACGGGCGAAAATAAACATTTCAACCGGCATCGTTAAACTACTGAAAAAGGAAGAAATCTATGCAATTCCAGTAGGTGCCCGCCGTTTAATAATGAGGAATTTTAGGGTAGAGCATGTAAACCCTCATATGTACAATCGTCTGCACCATTAATTGAAAAAAATGTAAATCTAAAATGTTATGTTTGCGATCAAAATGGAATACCAAATATCGTAACCTTATATAGTTAAAGATTAAATTGCTAAGAGCTCTGTAGGCTTTGAGGTACACATTTTCATCGTGACACTCGCGCTACGTGCTCGATTTTTGACAGACATTTTAAAATGAATATTTTATGAATTACTTTAAAATAAATCAAAAAACTACAATCCTTCCTTCAGACATTCTTCCATATTTCGCGTTGTCATGCTAAAAATAGGATTTCTGTTTTCATATTATTTTTGACGGCTAAAACAAAAAATCTTTTAGACTTTTTACGTATCTCGTCTCTTTTGGCGAGATACGTAAAAAAAGTTGTGTCGAAAAATGGTTCAAACGAAAGTTGTAGGAATTCTTAAACGCCGAAATTCGTCCAAAAACTTTTCTCCATATTTCGCGTCGTTGGGCTCAAAATTTGGATTTTCGATTTTTTTTCATAATGTTTGCGATAAATAAAACCAAAATGACAAGTTCTATCAAAAAATAGTTAAAAGCAATTTTGTAGGGCTTTTTAAAAGATATAATTGCTTCGAATACTTTTTCGCGTATTTTGCGTCGTTTGGCTCAAAATTTGAAATTTCTATTTTTTTCGTAGTATTTTCGAAAATTATAACTAAAATATCAATTCTTATCGAAAAATTGTTGAAGGAAAAATTATAGATCTTTTTAAAAGCTACAATTCTGCTCTTAAATTTCTTTAGTTATCTGTCGTCGTTTTCCTTGAAATTAGAATTTTCAACTTATTCATTTTCGATGCATAAACCCCAAAAAAACGAGTCCTATAGAAAAATGGTTGAAACAAAAATTATAGATATTTTGAAGGGCTTCAATTCTACTGCTATCCTTTTTCACGTATTTGTCATCGTTCAGCGTAAAAATGGAATATTCCATTTCTGAACAGCATTTTCAACGGATAAAACCATAACCGTTGGTCAAAGAATGCTAGTTAACGAACTCATTCTTTCTTTTAGGACCTAAAAAAAGTGTGCGAAAGCTCGATTTGATCCGTTCTTTTTTTCGAGATTTATCGTGTTTACGGACGGACGGACGGACAGACAGACAGACAGACGCCATCGCCAAAACTTGATTTTCGGTTTCTAATACTTTCTCAATCATAAATGATGAGAATGTAAAAAGGTGAAGAAGGAAATTTCTTTAAGTACCTAGAAAACGGATGTTCGTATAAATTTCTGAAGGGGAATTAAAATAAAAGAATAATAAAGAATGCGATTTGTACTTTATTCTGCAATATCTGAATAAGCAGTCCTGGCCAGAGGTACATAAATTAATACCACATACATTTTCACGAAAAAATAGAATAGTTGAATTTTCAGAAAAGAAAATCAATTTTCCAATAGAAAAAGACGAATTTTTAACAAAATAGTTAAATTTGCAATTGAACAGATGCATTTTCAACTAAAATTATGAATCTTCTACCAAACAAATTAATTTATAAAAAATGAGTTCAAATTTCGACCAGCTAGTTGCATTTTGAACCAAAAAGATAAAATTTCTACAAAAAGAGATGAATTTTTAAACTAAAGACGAATTTCCTTAGATAGGGTTTAATTTTTAACCAAAAAGGATTCTTTAGTCAAGAGAGAAAGGGCATCTCAACCAAATTACAGAATTTTCAACCCAAAAATTCAACAATTTCCAAACTAAAAATTTAATTAATTAAAATAATTCTATTTATTTATTTTTGGTTGGAAGTTTATTCTTTTCGGTTATAAAGTCTGGTATTATATTTTTTGCTAAGTAATCATTTTTTTGGTTTAAAATTAAATTATTTGATTGAAAATTTAATTCTTTTTAAAAAACTTCAACAATTTTGGTAGAAATTCATTGCTTTTGGTTGAAAATTCAACTATTGTTGAACTAGTTCAATTTTCAACTAAAAGCAATGAATTTCTACGAAAATTGTTGAAGTTTTTTCAAAAGAATAACATTTTTAGTCAAATGATTAAATTTTCAACCAAAACAATGATTACTTAGCAAAAAATATAATACCAGACTTTATAACCGGAAAGAATAAACTTCCAGCCAAAAATAAATATATAGAATTATTTTCATTAATTCAATTTTTAGTTTGAAAATTTTATCTTCCACCGAAAAATAAAAACTTTTAATAGAATACATAAATTTTCAACGAAACAGTTGAATTTTCAACCAAAAAAGATCAATTTTAATCCAAAAATTTTCAGTTTGAACAATTAGTGTATATTCTAAACGAAAAACAATTTTCCAACAAACTAGTTCAATTTTAAACAAAAAAAAACAAACAAATTTTTAACTAACATGATAGAACTTCAACTATTATTTATAATTTTCAACAAAAGAGTTAAATTTGTAATCAAAAGGATCAATTTCGAATAAACAAGATTAAATTTTCTATCAAAAGATAAATTTTTAACCAAAAATGGAATAGTTAAATTTCGCGTTCAAAAATTGATTTTCAAATACACAAAAAAAGACACGAATTTCGATAAAAAAATTAAATTTTTAACCAAAGAGATTTCAAAATTTCTACGTAAAGGGATGACTTTTTAAACCGAAAATATGATTTTTTAACAAAGCAGTTAATTTCAAATAAATGGTAAAGTTTTAAAACAAAAAAATGATTTTTTATTATAACGATAATGATTAATTTTCTACAAAAAAGTCGAATTTTGAATATACTAGTTTCACATTCAACCAAGTAGTTCAATTTTCAAAAAAAAAAAAAAAAAAAATGAATTCCCGACAAAAAATGTAATAAATAATATTTAAACCAAAACAGATTCAATTTTGTATGAAAAATAGTTGAATATAACGGCAAAAGATGATTTTTCAACAAAATATGTGAATTTTCGACACGAAAATATGAATTTACAGCAAAAAAGATAATTTTCAACCAAAAATAAAATTATAATAATTTTTAACAAAAAATATTATTTCCAATTAAAAATTGGAATTTTCAATGAAACGTTGAATTTTCAACTTAAAAAGAGGAATTTTCATAAAAACAGTTGAAATTTCGACTACAAAAATTACCTTATAAAAAAATAGTTCAAGTTACAACAAAATGATACAATTTTTAACTAAATCAGGAAATATTCAAATAACTTTTTTAATTAATTCTTGATTATCAAGAAAAAAATATTCAGATCTGGAAATTCATTTTTTTCTTCTGAAAGTGTTTCTGTAGATTTACTTCGTTGAAGTATCAGTCGAAACTTACTGATTTTTCGTTAAAGACGATGTAGAAAATTTGTTTAGAAAGCTTAGTTTTGAAATTTCAATATGCATCTAGTCGGTCATCACTTGGATGTCGTATAAAAACTGAAACAATACAGGTGCTACTCATAAAAATTCATGACAAACAATTGATCTTTAGAATCAGATCATTCCAATGCGCAATTTTCGGATCAAATAAAAAATCCGTAATCTTGATAAAAGCGTTGCATATAATTTTGATTCAATTTCCGGATCAAATTCATCAACCGGAATTTCCTGTAGGCACATATTTAGCACCCACAGGCTCAATTTTGAAAATTTCTCGGATTTTGCGTGAACATGGAGTGTCATTTTCTTCATCTGACTTCATTTTCCTAACAAAGTTGTCGAAAGTGTTTATTAGTGCTCGAACTCCGCGTCGACCAGGAGGTATATATAGTCCACGTAAAACCGTATGACCACATTTTTGTTTTACCACTAATGCCAAGCCGTTACCATTACTAACTTCTGATATCACAATTCGTTCTCCGATCGGCTCGCCGTCTATAAGACCCTTCTTATTTCTCAAATAAATTCCTGAGCCGGGAAGAAAATTATGTAATTTCATTTCAAGTTTCCGGCCCAGATTGTGGATGGGAGCAAATTGATACTTGTGAATCTCTTCAACTTTAATTCCAATGACTGTAGAATAAGGGGCCTTGCTAGGAGAAATGGGCCTGACATGTAGAGACTGCTCGGCAGGAACAGAAGACATGGGCTCTAGTATGAAAAACGTTTTGATTGGCCGTTCTTTTCCACATGGAATGTCATTTTCTTCATCTCTATTAATTTTCCTAACAGAGTTGTCGAATGTGTTTATTAGAGCTCGCTCTCCGGCTGGTTCAGGAGGTACATATAGTCCACGTAAAATCGTATGAGCACTTGTATCTTTTACCACTAATGCCAAGCCGTTACCATTACTAACTTCTGAAAACACAATTTGTACTCCGGTTACCTCAGCGTCGAGCTTAGTTTTTTGATTTCTCAAATAAATTCCTGAATTGGGAAGAAAAGTATATACTTTCATTTCAAGTTCCCGGCTCGGATTGTATTTGGGAAAAAATCGCCATTTGTGAAGCTCTTGAATTTTAATTCCAAGTACTGTAGAATAAGGGGGCTTGTCAGAAGAAGACGTGGGCCGGGCAGGAGAAGCCGTGGGCACGACATGATGAGATGGCACGGCAGCAGCAGAATACATGGCATGAACAGAAGACCCGCCAGGGCCAAAAGACATGGCAGGGGAATGATCCATGCCATGAGCAGAATACATGGCAGGAGAATGATCCATGCCATGAGCAGAAAACATGGCAGGAGAATGATCCATGCCATGAGCAGAATACATGGCAGGAGAATGATCAATTCCATGAGCAGGAGGATGCTCCATGCCTTGAGCAGGATACATGGCAGGAGAATGCTCCATGCCATGAGCAGGATACACGGCAGGAGGATGCTCCATACTGTGAGCAGAATACATGGCAGGAGAATGCTCCATGCTATGAGCAGGATACATGGCAGGAGAATTCTCCATGCCATGAGCAGGATACATGGCAGGAGGATGCTCCATGTCCTGAGCAGAATACATGGCAGGAGGATGCTCCATGCCTTGAGCAGGATACTTGGCAGGAGAATGCTTCATGCCATGAGCAGGATACATGGCAGGAGAATGCTCCATGCTATGAACAGGATACATGGCAGGAGAATGCTCCATGCTATGGCCAGGATACATGTCAGAAGGATGCTCCATGTCCTGAGTAGAATACATTGCATGAAGGTGCTCTCTGCCAAAAGTAGGAGGATTTTCCATGCCATGAGGAGAATACGTGTCAAGAATATGCTCCCTGCCCTGAGAATGCTTCCTGTCAGGAGAATGCTTCCTGCCAGGAGAATGCTCCCTGCCAGAGGAAGAACCAGAAGTGAAACCAGGAAGCAAGTCGCCATTAGGATATCTCTCGAATTGTGAACTCAACTCTGTAACAAGAAACAGAAGATTTCATTTTTTAAAGTACACAATCGGACCGTAAACTGGGGCTGCACGGCGCACTATGGACGGTTTTATTGAATTTTGTCTCAAAATCGGTGAACTTTTGATACGTATGACCTAGAGGGTCAATTTTTTTAATGAAGATAATTTCTCAACATATAGATATTATATTTTATTTTCTAAATACGTTTTTGAACAGATTCTTGCATTCTGATTCCAAATCCGGCCTGTAGATCAACGTAGAACTAAAGGATTCTGAGAAAAAGGCGATTGAATCTACTAGTTCAATCTTTGAAGGAATGCATTTTTTTATCGAAGCGAATTTCATTACTGGGAGTGTTTAAAGGTTTCTGGGGTCGCTGATTTTAAATCCGAATAAAAATTTCAAATTCCAAAAAGGGTGAATCCAATATGGCAGATCACAATTGTATAAAATAGTGAGTTGACTAAAAATTAAAACATGATTATTTTTTGGGTCGCTGATTTTAAATCTGAATTCAAAATATAAAAACTCAAAACAGTGAATCCAACATGGTGGATCATAATTGTAAAAATAAAACCAATTTGACTAGAAATTTCTACACAAGGGTTTTTCGGGTATTATGGGTATTTATTTTTCCTGAAATTCGTTGGATCGACAAATCATTCAACTTTACAAAAAATGATGAATCGGCGATTATGGCAATTATGAGCCGCCATATTGGATTCGCTATTTTGAAATTTAACATCTTCACTTCGGATTTAAAATCAGCGGCCCCCGAAACCTTTGAATACTCCTAATCATGAAATTTGCTTAGATAGAAATAATGCATTTATTCAAGAATTCTAAATGAAGATTGAAATTTATTTTAAAAAATATGTAGAACATAAAATATAATATTTATAAGTCCGCGGTATTCGAAAAACGATTTTTTTTGAATAATTGATAGCTTCAACCTAGATTTTCAAGGTTAAAACATTTTTTGTACATTTCCTCTATATTTTTCCTATATTCGCTTCGGATTTTTCAATTAAAAAAAATTGTATCCCTCTAGATCATTCCAATCAAAAGTTCTACGATTTTGAAACAAAATTCAACAAAAGCGCCCATAGTGCGGCGCTCAGATGAGCAAAAAAAGTTTCTGTGGACAAATCAATCTTTTTTTATAAAAAAATGGATATATTTTTATTCATGTGATTCATGCTATTTGGTAATTGTTTAAACAATTTTTTATGAAAAAGCACAGTTTCGGTGCTTTTCAACGAATAGGCTCAATTTTGTGTATGCAATCAACTCAGAATGCCTTTCCGATAACATTTTTTTAAGTATCATAGCGAAAAGTCATTGGAAAGACATTGTTAGTTAATTTTGTAAAAATATTGAGCTTGATTGCTGAAAAAGTCACACCCATAATTTAAGTATGAAAATTAAAATTGTCTCAATAATAACCAATAATTCCTGTAAAATATTACAGCAAAAAGTCATGAGAAAGAAATTTGTATTTGATTGTGTAACAAAAAATTGAGCCACTAATATTTTTATAACGTATTAATTGTTGAAAATTATTTCTAGATAGAATCTGCTGGATAAATCAAAAATATTTTAAGAAATAGTAGATTCAGGAAATAGAAAAAAATAACATAAATTTTGTTCGTAAATAGAAAAGGCAGGAAATTTTTCACAAAAAAAAAATACAAAAAAACCACGTTTTTTCGACATTAAAAAATATTTCATTTAAAAGGAAACGTCCACGTCGATTTTTTCAACAATCTTTTGAAATCAAACAAATTTCTTTAAATATTTTAAATTTTTATTGACATTTATAGAAATCATTTGAAATTAAAATTTTCAAAATAAAAAATAGTTTGAAATGTTCCCAGGAATCATAAAAAAAGTTTTCATTCTCTTAAGACAATTCAATATTCTTAAAAAGCTTCTTTTCTCGAAATATTCAAAAATTTAAATTTTGTTTAACATTTTTTGAAAAATTTTCAAGATTGAAAGGATTTTTAAAACTTTTTAAAACTTTAGAAACTTCGAAATATCATTTAAAATAATTCAGAGTTTTCCCAAAATGGTAAGAATAGAATTTTTTCCCAATATTATCAAATAATTTAAAACTGAAATTGTATTTTGTATCAATAATGTTTAGAAACATTCCATAAATAAATTTCACCATGAAATATAATAACTTATTTGGAAATTTTGATTCACCAAAACTTTTCTACCATAAATGTGTCAATCCCGAAGGACGAATTTTTTACAAAACAGTTGAGTTTGAGACCAAAAAATATGACTTTAAGGAAATGGTTAAATTTTTAACAAACTAATTACGCTTTCAAACAAATAGTTCAATTTGCAATGAAATAGCTGCATTTTTAACATGCAAAACTGAATTTTTAGTCCAGAAGATTAATTTTCGACCAAAAGACAAATTTTCAAAAAAATATATGAATTTTCAACCAACTATTTGAATTTTCAACTAAAAAAAATAAATTTTCAACAAAAAATGGAATCAGCAAATTTACAGTTTAAAAAACTAATTTTCAAACAAGAAAAAACGAATTTTTATCCGGTTGAATTCAACCCAAATAGACGGTTTTTTAACAGAATAGTTGAATCCTCAACCAAAATGATGAGTTTTTAATATTCAAGATTAATTTTTCATCAAATAGTTGAATTTTCAGATAAAAACATTAATTTTCAATTAAAAAATTTTTTTTCCACAAAATGGGTACACTTTTTACCAAAGAGGTGAATCCTCATAAAAATAATGAATTTTTAACAAAGTAGTTTAACTTTCAATCAAGTAGTTGAATTTTGAACCAAAAAAGATCCATTTTTATCCAGATCGTTAGGTTTCCAACCAAAATGTTTTGTTGAAAATTCATCCTTTCGGATGAAGATTAATTTTAAAGATTCATTTGAAAGATTAATTTAGGTTTCAAAAATATAAAAAAAGGTCGACAAAGAAACTGGAAGATTGTAAGAAGCTGTTTCGAATTTAGTAGAATTTAAAGGAATTTTGTGAAAGTTGGAGTTATTTTAAAAGATACTTCCAACTTTCAGAAGTTTTGAGAAGATTCGAGAATAATCTCAATCTTGAGAAGATTTCAAAGAATTTGAAACAAAATGTAGATTTTTGAACTTCCGAATAAAAGAAGCCTTTAAAGAATACTGACAGGTTTTGAGAGAATACAATTTTTTCTCAAGATTCCTGAGAAAATTTAAAACTATTTTTCATTTTGAAAAATTCCATTTCAAATGAATTCTGAAAATGTCGAAAAAAATCTGGAAAATTTGAAGGCAATTCGTTCATTTTTAATCGATTTTGACATTTTCTTCCAAATGAAATATTTTTCATTTAAGAACAAATTATTTTTTATTTTTCAGACGTACTTTTTTCTAAGGATTTTTAGATTTATTAGACAAGTTCTTTCTAGAACTAATTACCAGTTAGTAAGGATGATTACAAAAAATTATTACGTTATAAACAAATTAATAAGCAAAAGTTATTTCTCGGCATTGGTAAATTCAAATTAATTGTTGGCATTTTCGGTTTCTAAATTCATTTATTTTTTGATTAAATTTCATTTCGTTGTTGTTGAAATATTACCTTATACACTTTTTTGTTAGTCATCTTTTATAGTGGAAATTTTTTTTGTTCACAATAAATAAGTAAATTTGAATATTTTAATTTTGTATTTGATATATTGTTTTATTCCGTTCATAAAAGATCCAATGTTAGAAATATTACAAGATTGAAATGCTGGTATTTTAGTATTAATGGTTAGGCAGGGGAAATGAAAAATTGTTCATGGAAAAATCAGGTAATTTTGCAATATATTGTCTAAAATATGGAAAGTTTCCATTAATTTCAAATCTACTACTACTTTCAAAAAAGAAGGTGTTTACTAACTAAACACATTTGGCAATAGTATACAAATTTTTATTTATTTAAACAATTTTTTTTATACTGTGAATCGTGAAAAGTTATTTTTTCATAAATTAATGTCAAAGATAATGAATGTTCAGAGTAATATGGTTTGTGAAAGACAGCAACTATTGGAGAAGTTAATATCACTTGCTCCTGCTTTTCATTGCCAAAAATATAAAGTCAGAAATACTATTCTTGAAATTAATCAACATTTTTTACATAAAACTGATATTTTGCATTTTGTGGGGCGTTTCCGGGCACAATGCAAGGGGTTTGGGGGCGCCAAAATTAAAACTTATCAGTTGAAAATTATTCCCTGAACATTCCTTAAGAAATTTTTATCTCTGATTAACGAAAAGTTAATGAAAAGTACTTCTTTTTCCATTTTTTGAAAATCAAGCTATTCCCATTTAAAACCCCATGTTAATGACCGGTTTTGCCATAAATTATCATAGATTTTCACAAATTCCAATAAATTTCCACAAATTTATTGAATTAGGAATTTCCAAAATTTATAGAAATACGTTTTTTGTCATTGTGAAAGCAGTGTTTTAGGGTTCACTTTAAAAACGGAAAAAGCTACAGCAGTTTATCCAGAGAAAAATGTGATATTAATTTTCCATAAGAATATGTGTTTTTAAGTTGAAATTCGAAACTTGTTTCAAAGGTCTTCAAGGGCCAACGATTACGATTTTTTTTTCTGAATCACAGCAAATTTTTCTTAGTTCAAAAAATTATTATATACTTACGCATCGGCCCTTTTTCTACTGGCAGCCCTGCTAAATGGTTGGAGTTTGGTGGTGGTGGTGGTGTAGGTATAACTGTAAAATATAATATAGGGATTTTTATTTAGGAATTTTTTTAACGAATTCCAAAAATTTTGTTTGGTTAAAAACTGTACTATTTAGTTGAAGATTTAACTTTTTTTTTAATTTTCATTTTTTTCTAAAGTAATTTTCTTAACTGAAAATTTGACTAATCCAGTTTTGGCTCAAAATTAATCGCATCTAGTGAAAAATTCAACTATTAGATTAAATTAATATATTACATTTTTCATTGAAAATTCATATTTTCTCGATGAAAATTCAACTAATTGTTTGAAAGTCTAACTAATTTGTAAAAATTTATTTTATTGGTTCAAGATTGTTGAAAATTCATTTTTGTTCTTTTAAATTAATGTTTTCAACTGAAAATTTAATTATTCCATTTTTGGTTGAAAATTTAAATTTAAATTTAAAGTTGAACTACCTGGTTAAACATTGATTTTAACGATTGAAGATGTAGCTCTAATGTTGAAAATTAGTTTCTTTTATTAGAATTTTTTTTTTGCTGAAAAATTACCTATTCTAATTTTGGTTGTAAATTCAATGTTATGAAACTCTATATGTTCTAAAGTCAAGAATTTTTAATTGCAATTTTTTAAAATTGCAGAACTTTCAATTTCAATACAGAAAGAGAACACGAGACGGAAATAAAAATAGGATACGAAAATGTACAATGTATTCGATTAATTTTTCTAAATTTAACGCTAATTGTTATACAAGTGTGAAGAAAAAAAAGTGTGCACTGCACAGATTTCTGTCGGTAGTGTAAAAGAGTAGGAGGGCATAGAGTAGTTTTATGTGCCTGCAGAACGCAACCATCTCAGCCGCAAACGTATCTCAGGGTGGGGGAGAAGAGCAGAGAAGGAACGGAGGGGCAATCGATGGCTATTCTGACCGCGCGAGGGAACTCAAGTGCATTTAAAAATTCGACCTTCGATTTTTGTTGATCGATTCTCTCCCCCTCCCCATGTGTTCAATTTCTGTAAAAAATTACTTATTTTATTCACAGCGGTCAACATTAATCCGTACCCTCGGGCTTTTGAAATTAACATGGGGTTTTAAATGGGAAAAGCTCGGTTTTCGAAAAAAAGAAGTACTTCTTATTAACTTTTTGTAAATTAAAGTGTATTCACCTCTTAAGGAATCTTCAAGAAATAATTTTTACGCAATAACTTTTAATTTTGATGCCCCCAACTCCTTGTATTGTGCTTGAAGCCTGACGCGCAATCGTCTGAGCCACCGAGGCTCTTCGGGATAAATGACACAGTTGATGAATTTCAAGAATATTATTATTATCAGGAATAAACCATTTTTATTTGTTTAAACTATTATTCCCCTGTTAATCGTATGAGTTTTTTTTGAGTTAATGACACAATAAACGAATGATAAAAGTAATATTTTTTGTCTAGGATATTTTGCATGGTTTTGAACAATTTTAATTTATTAAAAAAAAATTTTTATCCTATAAATCGTTACAAATTACATGTCATCATGAAATCGCATATTTTTATAATTTTTCTCCATTTCCCAATGAAATAAAAGAAAGCGAAGGTAAGACAGAAAATACTGGGGGAGACGATCACCGGTTTTGCCATAAATTCTCATAGATTTTCACAAATTTCAATAAATTCCACAAATTCCACAAATTTTCATGAATTTGAAAAATTGCTAGAAATGTTTCTGTGTGTGTGTAAAAACGGTGTTTTCGAGTTCACTTTAAAAATTGAAAAAAGCTACAGCATTTTATCCAGAGAAAAAATTCCAATTTAATTTCTTAGAAGAATATGTATTTTTTGAGTTAAAATTCGAAACTTGTTTCAACGGGCTTCAAGGGCCAAGGATTGTGATTTTTTTTTCTAAATCACAGCAATTTTTGCTTAGTTCACAAAATTATTATATACTTACATACTGGCGTATGCATCGTCCGCAGATTTTTGAAAAAGCCTGGTCGTGGTGCATCTGAATCTGTAAAATATAATATAGGGATTCTTATTCAAGAATTTTTTCAACGAATCCCAAAAATTTGCTATTGGTTCAAACTAAAGATAGCTCAAATGTAATCTCAAAATCAGTTGATATTAAGCAAGGTACCCAATTTCGATGAAGTAAATTTATTTTGAGAAATTTATTTCTTGAAGAACAAATTTGTTTTTTAAAGAACGGAATCTTCGGATTTATTTTGAAAACGAGGAAAGCTACAACATCTTTGTCCGAACAAAAAAATTGCGCAATCCATTTTCCCATAAAAATATGTGCTTTTCAATTTAAAATTCGAAACTTGTTTCAAAGGTCTCCAGGGGTCAACGCCGTTTAGCAAGTACAATTTATTGGCGGTTAAGAAATAAAATTTGTATTTTTTCTGAGTCCCAACAATTTTTTGTTAGTTGAAAAAATTATAATATACTAACGTAGAGTTCCAGAACCTGAAGCAAAGTCATGGAATTGTTCGGGCAGTGTTGATATTCGACGTGATACTGACGTCTGAAGATATTCATCTGTAAGATATAATATTCATAATTTTATTTAATATTATTTATAATATTTTTATTGAAGAATTTTTTAATAACGAAACACCAAAAATTTGAAATCAGCGACCCCAAAACCCCCCTCATAACACACGCAGAAAAAGGATTTTCAAAATTTGCAACATGATCGGTACAAAGTATGTACAACATGGCATTTTAGAAGATTTTAAAAGAAGTTTAGTTAAATGTATTAATTTTCTGTAAATTTTAACTAACTTCCAGTAAAATTTCTCCGGCAAATTACCATAAAAATCTCAAATTTAAAAAAAATTTCCATAAATTTTATATATTTCTATCAATTTCACAAATTTTCATGAATTTGCACCGATTTAATAAATTTTCATAAATTTGATAAATTTTCATAAATTTGATAAATTTTCATAAATTTTTACAAATTAAAAAATTATACTGCTGTGATTTGAAAAAACACCGTTAAAAAAGGTTTGAATTTCGAGAAGGGTCGTAACTGCATTTATTATAAGTTGCCAAATGTAAAAGTATTATTGAATTGTTTAAGGTGGAAACAATTTAAATTTATGTAAAACTTAGTAATTTATTTCAGAATTAACATTTGAAAAATCTATTTTGTAATATTTTATTGGTTTGTTAAATTCTTTTCAATTATAATCCAAGTATGTCAAAAAAAATTTCATTTTTAGTCAATAATTTCGAGCTATGCTGATACTTCATAACTTCGTAATTTATGTACATTTAATAAATGAACATTAATTAATTCCTCTGGAATTTCGCATTATTCGTTATTCATGAAATTTATTAATAGTTATAACATTCTTATCTATATAATAAGAATTGTCCAAATGACAAGTCTTAATAATGGAATAGTTTACAAATCACTATTTTCAAAATTGAAGAATTTTTAATTGTAACTCTTCAAGATGGTAGAAATTTGAATTGTCGATCTTTAAAATTGAAGATGTCCTCATTTAAAAAATTTATAATTACAAATTATAAGATCTTTCTGTTAAACAATAGAAAATTCTGCAATTTCATTGATTAACTTTTGAAATTTCATAAATTTGGAGGATTTAAAATTGAAAACTCTTGACGTTTGATTTTCAAAATCATCACAATTAAGGAATTTTTATTTTTAGGTCTTTCAAAATTAGACAGTTTTTAATTGTAAATCTTTAAAATTAAAGAATTTGAATTAAAAATCTTCAAAATTATGTGAGTTTCAAGTTTAACAAATAAAAACGCTGCCATTTTAATGATTTACGTTTCAAATTTCATCAATTTTAAAGATTTAAAATTGAAAATTCTTGACTTTTGATCTTTAAAATCATCACAATTTAAGAATTTTTATTTATACATCTTTCAAACGTGAAGAGTTTTCAATTTTAAATCTTCAAAATTAAAAAGCTTCAGACTGTGAACCGATAAAATTTAATAATTTGTGATTCCATATTTTCAAAATTCATGAATTGTCAATTGTAGCTCTTCAAAATTACAGAACTTTGAATTTCATATTTTTTGTAATTAAAGAGTAATTAATTGTAACAATTTACAATTAAAAATTCGAAAATTATTTATAATAATATTATAATAATAATATAATGTAATATTTGACAATAATTATAATTTCATAACTGAGCAATGATTTGTAATAATTCAATTATTTCATATTCTTTTACCATGAATGACGTTCTCTCAAATTTTTTTAACATCTAAAAACGTCAATTAACATCTCGAACATCAAAAGGTTGCAATTTTACAAGTTTAAGGGACCAAAAAGAAAGATCGAGTTCTTTAACCAGAATTTTTTGACCAACGTTTCTGGTTTTAAACATAAAAAAAGTAATAAAAAATTCCATTTTGCGGTCAAACTATGCAAGATACAAAAAAGATCAATTCACAAGAATTATGCACCAAAGAAAGATCTATAGATTTGTCAAAATTCAATTTTTGATAGAATGCGTAGTTTATGTTTTAATCTTAAAAGATAACATAAAAAATGAAAAAATTATATTTTTGGAAAAAACGACACAAGCTACGAAAAAAATGGATAAACAAAAGTGATTCACCCAAAAAAGGGCTACACATTTTTCATGAATCATTTTTTGATAGGATGCGTAGTTTTTGTTTAAACGTGAAAAAATAACATTAAAAATAAAAAAATTAAAGTGGAAAAACCACACAAGTCAGGGAAGAACAACAAATTTGTTATTGATCATATGTTTTCATAGGACGCGTATTTGCTGTTTTAATAGTGAAAAATAACAAATTAATAAATTTATGGAAAAACGACACTAGATGCAATGAAATGTTTAATGAAAAAATTGTTTTTGTTTTTGATAGGATGCCCACTTTTTGAAATTATAAAAACAAGACAATGAGAATTCGTCTGTTTCAATATCAATGCACATTATGAATTGTAATAATTTATATTTATGAAAATAATACATTTTTCAGGGTAGCTAAGAATAAAAATCAATGCAAAATAAAGAACAAATATTGAAGTGATCATGAAAAATAAATTTTTCACTTTATTTTGAAATGCCTGAATAAGAAATCCCATACTGCGATACAGAAATAAATATAAAATATACCTTATATGTAGAATAGTCTGTGCATCAATCTGAGCGAAATCCAAAAGGCGGGCGCAAACATTATTTATGTTCTCTTTAATTTTCTGTTTGCACCTCTTCGATTGAATTTATTAGTTTAGAAATTAAATTTTTGAAACATGCGCATTATTGAAATTAAATTACAACCTAATATATGTTGACCTGCTCAGATACAATTCAATTAATACAATCACTGAATTATTTTCTTATTGCTATAATTGAGCATTACTATCAGGGAAATGATATCTTTTAATATTTCTTCGAGTCAATGAAATATTTGCTGATCATTGCGTAAATATTTTGGAACAAAGGTAATTGATGATAATTTCCAATTTGTTAACATGTGATACTAATTTAAATTTCTCGCTACTAATGCCGCTTCAAACGCGGAGGCCCATTGAGAGCATTAGTTACGCTTTTGGCCGGTGTGCGGCGCTGGTGCTACTCTTTCTCGCAACTGAGATTAATTTCCAAGGATATAAGAATGCTTTAACTTCAAATCGCGAATTAATTTGCGAGTCGGCCGCGGTCTGCCAATTGTCATAGCTTTTGATGTCCGAGATGTTAATTAAAGTTTTCGGACTTAACATAATAAATAAATTTTTTTCATAGCCACATGCTCTTTAGGTATTCTTCACTTTTGTTTCAAAATCCCAATTTTTCAAAAACAAAATTTAAAAAGTACCACCGAAATGTCTACCACTTTTTAATACAAATTAAAAATTGTCATATAAAATCGATTTCTGACTCGATATTAATTACAGCTATTCTCATTAAAAATACTGAATTCTCTGTCAAAAATTTTTTTTTTTTCCTGGCCACTTGGAGCAAGTCCTAAGAAAAGACCAGGTTTTTTTCGGGAAGTGTGCTATGTGGGTACGACGTTTTCCCAAATTTCAGCATCCGAATTAACACCATTAACTGCATTTTCAATAATTAATTAACATTTTTCAACAATTTTTTGGCCTGATACGACAAGTTCATATGCAAATCAGTCAAGAAGAAACAAAAAAGTTTATAAAATGAATTAGAATCAGCAGGACTATTATTTAAAGTTACCGGTGAATTACTGCACATTTCCATGAATTTCCACAAAATTCATAAACTTTCATAAATTTCTGAAATTTATGGAAAGTTTTTTTGAAACGGGGATTCCGGGTCTACTTTGGAAACGGGGAAAGCTACAACATTTTTGCTTGATAAAAAAATATGCGCAATTAAGTTTTCTATAAGAATATGAACTTTTTAAATCAGAATTTAAAACTTGTTTCAAAGGTCTCCAGGGTCCAATGCCGTTCAGCGAGAACAATTTATTGGCGGTTAAGAAAGAAAATTTTGATTTTTTTCTGAATCCCAGCGATTTTTTGTTATTTCAAAAAAATTATGATATACTAACCTGGATCTGGTGTTTGATTAACCCGTCTTTTACGCTGCTGCCCCCTTGGTGTTTGAATTCCATATGGCTGATCATCACTTCCATCTGTAAGATATAATATAGGGATTTTTATTAAAGGATTTTTTCAACGAACCCCAAAAATTTCCTATTGGTCCAAAATAAAGAGGGGCCAAATGTATTCCCGAAGTCAGTCAATATTTAAAAAAACCGAAGGTTCGGAATTTCGATTATGTAAATATATCTTGAAAATCTAGGCTTTCTATACATTTCCGTAAATTACCATAAATGCCTATAGTTTTTCACAAATTTCTATACATTTCTAAAATTTATAGAAATTTATGAAAACTTATGAAATTTGTGGAAATCAATGAAATTTATAGTAATTTAGGATGCTTTACGGAGAAGCTATTACACATGGGCGCAGTAGAACTTACGTGTAGAAATTTTACAAGTGAGTCTACGATTTTTGACGCCAAAAAGAAAATTAAAACTAAGTATTGGAAAATAATCTACTCATTAGTATTAAAGTCACGTTGGAAAATTTTTTGAAAAAAATGCATTTGCTCTTTTACAATGTGCAATTGAAAATTTCTGCATCGTTTGATTAACAAATTATTCTTTCGTCAACTATTTATGAAAAATTGATAAAAATGTTAAGGAATGGTGAGAAATGAATGCAATTAACAATCAAATTCTTCTCGTTTTTAATGAAGAATAAAATGTTTGCGGCAAGAGTTTTTTTCCATAAAGCTCGATTCTGTCCAAAATGCGAACTTTTCTACATTATATAATGGATAAGCTGAATTTTCAGTTGAGAAAATTACTTTCCAAGTAAAAAAAAAATTTCAACTAAGTAATAAAATCTTCAACTATATAGTGGAATTTTCAATCAAAAGAGATTTCTTTCTATTAATTCAGTTCGCATTGAAGCTGAAATCGAGGACAAGAGGAGGTTTCTTGAAAACAGGGGCAGTGTCACATCATGGCTTCCCCATCCGACCCTCTCACTCTCCCCCACTCCCCTCACCACATTTCCCTTCATTCCTTTTAACCCATTCCCTTATTTCCTACCATCCTTCTCTCTCCTATTCCCCCCTTTCCCACTATGAGGCTCCGTCATTTCGCTTTTTTTAGCCTCCTTTTCCACCATTCTTCACTATCCTTCCCATCCTTTCTTATCATTCCACTTCATTCCCATCCTTACCCACTATACTTTTTCCGTTTCCTTTACTCTCTTTCCGTTATTCCCCTCCTTTCATCGCAACCCCCTCTATCAACATTTCCTTGCCACCCCTTCCCACCTTCTTCACCATGCACTTTTTTTTGTTTCTTTCTCTTTCTTTCACACCATCCTTCTCCATTCCTCCCTCCTCTCCTATTAACTCCATTCCTTCCTACTATACGTCTACATTACTTTACGATCTCTACCCTCTTATTCACTTCACTTCTCCTCATTTCCCTAACGTTTTCACCATCCTTTTTCGCTTCTCTCTTCCTTTCCTATCACATCTTCCCTCTTTTGAGAAATTGAGAAATGAAGCTATAAAACTATAAACTATAAAAAATAAGGTTCAAAAACCTCTTCAATCTAAATAATTTAAGGCAGTTGTGCACAAAATTAAATCTTTGAAAAAATTGCTTTTCTATGATTTTATATGGCCAACGGCCATACCACGCTGAAAAACCCAGTTCTCGTCAGATCACTGAAGTTAAGCAGCGTTGGACGCGGTTAGTACTTGGATGGGTGACCATTCAAGAATACTGACATGAGTGCTGTTGGCACATCGTGGGTGTGGTGAGCCCACACTTTTAGTTATTTATAACTACAAGAAAAACCTAGAAACACTACCCGAATCGGGTAGTGTTACGCCTACCCTGAAAGGGAAATGGTTTAATGGTATATATATATATATAAATCCAGATAATAATATTGATGATGCAATTTCAAACAATTTCCAAACAATACCTTTTGCAAATTGAATTTTTTCTTCCTATATGTTTTTGCTAATTTTTGAAAAATGTTTGAAGTTTAATAAATGTTTGCTTATTTTTTTGTACGAAAACATTCTCTACAACTTTGCTCCTAATTTGTAAAGTAAATTTTCCTATGGCTGAAATCGTGAAAAGAATTTGTTAAAAAGGCCATATTTTAGTTAAAAATGAATATATTTCAAGATTTTTCTCTCATTTCTAAAACAAAACAGCAGAATTGCAGGACATGTGTTCTTGGAAAAGCTAAGCCTTGATTCATTAAAATTCTACTATTTATAAAAAAATTTGGAAAAAGCGATAGTAAGAAAAAAATTCAGTAACAAAAACTATTGATAAAATGATTCCTTTTCCTAAGTCTGAAACTTTATTCAATAAAAATAATAATTTTCAATAAAAAAATCCGGGAGTATATAAAATCCCTTGTTCTTGTGGCAAAGTCTATATTGGAGAAACCGGGAGGGCGGTGAGCCAACGTGGAAAGGAACCTGAGAGTAAAGTCAGGCTAAAACATTTCACGCAATCGTACAATATTTTTCCAAAAAGACATAGAGAAGCAATCGAAATCTCAAACACCCTAATAACATCAATAGGGACAATGGATGTAATACCAATCCGATTTGGCTCTCCGTCCACCCGGGTTTTTAAAAAAAGACTTGATTGGCCAATCAAGTTCGACCAGTCCCAACCACGGAGTGCTCTGGCCAATCACAGTCATCGTAGAGAATATATATAAGAACAAAATAACCTGAAACTTCAGTTTCAGATCAGCCCTGAAGAAGTGAACTACAATGTTCATACCCCTTCAAATTCTTCACTTCCCTTCCCACTCTTCCATCTCCTTTCATCCTCTCACTGCTCTCCCTCAATCCCCTCAATTTCCCTCCTTCACCATCACCCTCCAACCCCTATCCTCCCCTCTCTAACATCCCCTTCCCAACTTTCTCACCATCTCATCCTGTCCCTTCCTTCCCCACTATCCTTCTCCAGCACTACCCTCATTCACTATTATTCCCCTCCTTTTACACCATCCCTATCCAACCCCTGTCAAGATTTGTATTATAGTGGTCAAAATCTACCACCAAAACTTATGAAAACCACGAGGGCCAGAAGCACCCGTGCAGAAATTTCAGAGTGGTCCTGGTCGGGGCCAGATCTGGCAAAATCTGGCCCCAATCGGGTATCCCAGTTAGGGCCAGGCTTGAAATGAAACTTCTAATTTTTATTTATAAGAATATTATTAAAAGATAATTTATTTCATAAAGAAGTAAACAATTAATTAAGAATATTAAACATTATATAAATATTTTAAAAAATATTCTGAAACTTGTCGTTAGATTCATGTATTTTGTTGAAAATTCATCTTTTTTGATAGAACATTAATCTTCTTGGTCGAAAATTGATCCTTTTTGGTTAAAAATGTACGAATTTGGTTGAAAATTGGTACTTATGCTCAAAGTTAATTTTTTATCAGAGTTTTTATCTGAAAATTTAACTGTTCCATTTTCAGTTTATGTAGGGTTACCATCCGTCCTGGTTTTTCGGGACATGTCCTCTTTTTTCGAGGTCTGTCCTGGTGTCCTGGTTTCTTCTTGAAAACAGGCCAAATGTCCTGGTTTTTCAGCATAATACTGAACGCGACTTTATACAAATGCGCGCGCTATCCAAATTCTGGATTTAGTATGTGAACAGTGCTTCAGTGTACATGTATTTAGTTATAAATACAATAATAGTACAGTATTTATACCATTTCCCATACTTTTCTGAAGGTTATCTGGTACATGTTTGTCTTGATGACCTTTTTTTTTAGGGATCGCTTTAAAATATTTGGGCGTCCTGGTTTTTCACCCGACCCAGATGGTAACCCTAGTTTATGAGATAAAAATTCGACTATTTGGTAGGAAATTCAAGAATTTGGTTGAAAAGTCGTCTTTTTGGGTAGAAAATTAATCTTGTTTGCTGAAAATTTAACTTATTGGTTGAAAAATTAACGATTTGGTAGAGAATTCATATTTTTTGTTAAAAAGTCGTCTTTCTGGGTATAAAATTATTCTTGTTTGTTGAAAGTTCAACTTTTTGGTTAATAATACATTTAGCTTGTATAAAATTTATCTTTTTTATTAAAAATGATCTTTTCTGATAAAAATGTATTTATTCATTTATTTTAAAGTCACTGTTTTCTATAATATTAGACTTTTCAGCTTAAAAACTTTACTCTTTTGTTGAAAAATCAGCTTTCATTGTAGAAAAGTTAGCTTTTTTGGATGTAAATAAACTTTTTTAATCAAGAATCAACTGCTTTCTAAAAAATTTATTTTTCTTCTTGAAAATTCTAATATTTGATTAAACTTTAATCTTTTTTGTTTGAAAATTCGACAATTTGATTAAAAAGTTTTTTGGCACGTGGAGAAAAGTATAAAAAAGTGAGGTTATAATGCGAAAAAGTTGTCGACGTTTTCTCGAAGTTCACTGTCGGAAATCTTAGAGAACTGGATAATTCTAGTGGATAATTCTAGTTTGATATGAACACTTCACCCCGGTCTAAAAACTTTGCGTAAATGATTAACGAGGTGAATTGAGAATTATTTAAAGCGATTTATTCACATGACTTTACCGGTATATCTGTTTACTGTTCGCCATTTTTACAAAGTTGTCTTCCTTCCGTCCGTTCCTTGCCAAATAATCGAACGGAAGACTAATCGAATACATTCGAGATTAGCGCGGCAAATTCAAATCTAAATAAGTATAAACTGTAAACAGATTTAAAAAATACCTACAATAATTAATACTAATTGATAATTGTATATTTATTAACTAATTTAATGCGTCCGTAAACATACATGTCTAGAAATTTTGTTCAAATGAATTTAAGCTTTTTTTAATATTCACTAATTAAGACAGGGAGTAATTTTAAATTTAATTAATTCTAATTTTTAAACTAACTATGAATTAACAGAGGGTGGCCCGATGTGGCCCCGACCATGACCACAACAGTAGCCATGATCAGGGCCGCATTGGGCTAACCCGATCAGGGCTAAATCGGGAATCAGGATCAAATTGGGCAATTTCTCTACGGGCGGAGTTCCAAGAGGAATCTTAATTTTTCTTATCAGCTTTCGTGAAAGATAACGAAAAATTCATTAGAGTGACGAAATATTCCAATGGGTTTAACCCACGTGGTAAAAGCAATAGAAAATATTATCAGTCCGAAAAAACTATAGACCTTGGTCTCTGTCCTTCTACTAACACCCGGAAAAAAATTTGTCAATCAATGTTTGCCTGGTAATTCTGAAAGATATCTACATTTTTAAATGTATGAAATTGATGAAATAACAGAAGTTTTAAAAATCTATTTAAAGGAGAAAAGTTAAAACTTGGCGAGATTATTTTTTTTTGCAAACTTGTTTTCGGGTGAACCCGGTTTTTCATCACAGCCACGGACTAAGTCAATTGATTGATAAGATGAGGCCACGAGTGTTGGAGGTGACAACAGTCGCCTCTGGATGCTTTCTTAGAGATACCATGTATCACTCCAGAGGTTTTTAGTCGCTTGCTTCCTGATAGTCTAGACAGTTTCTTATAATGAGACAGGTGTTTAATAATACTACCAAGAAAGACAAAGTTTCAACAAAATACTGAAATTTTCAACCAAATAGTTAAATTTTCAATTAAAAAATATAAATTCTGAACTAAACATGGAATAAATAAATTTTCAGTTCAACAAATAATTAAAATATTAATAAAATAGTTAAACTTTGAACAAAAAAAAAGATTTTTCAACTAAAATGGTGAATCATCAACCAAAAATATGAATTTTGAACAAATTAGTTCCACCTTCAACTAAGTAGTTGCATTTTTAATCAAAGAAGTTTTTTCAGTTGCTATTCGCAGGTTTTTGACAAGTTCTCAACGTTTGACGCAAAAATAGTATTGG
>CAKNYM010046712.1:61359-74488 GCA_932195095.1 Andricus curvator
GGAGAATGCACAAGACAGAGATGTGTGGCGGTCTCGGGTAGATGAGAAAAATTAATCAACTACTACTATCTGTCATATTACAGGATCAATACCATTTTTACTGTTATTTTTTTCTGTAAAAAAATGTTTCTATGACTACAAAAAAGGGTTTCGCAGCCAATTAACACGTTAATTAAGTCTTAATAGAATTTGAGAACAAATTTAAAAAAAAATTGTGTTAAAAATAAAAAAATAAATATCTCCGGTAACCCTAATTAGTCACACTTCAGTAGAATCGCATGATAGTCACACTAGGTCCTAATAAGTCATAACAATCTGAAAAATTGCTAGGTATTATTTAAGGATTGCAAAAGATGATCTTTTAGTTTTTGTAGCCAAAATTAATTGTTTAAATATTTTTAAAAAGTCGGTGAAGTTAAGGTAACAAGCTCCTCTACGAGCAGCTCGAAAATTTTTTGGGGAGAATTTCAGCCCGTCAATCGCGCGCTACAAAAGAGACGAATTTGCGACAAAATAGTTTAATTTTCAAAGCAAAGAAAAAGATTTAAAAAGAAACGATTTATTTTTAAATCAAAAAGATTTGAATCCTGAACCAAACAGACAATTTTTAAACAGATCAATTTTAAACCAAATAGTTGAATCTTTCAGGGATGAATTTTCAATCCAAAAAGTCAGATTTTTAATAAAACAGTTGAATTTTCAACCAAGAACGATTTTTAACAAAATAAATGTATTTCCAATAAAATAGTTACATTTTCAAACAAAGACATGAATCTTCAATTGCAATGATGAATCTTCAAACAACAACAAAATTTAATTAATTCATTTTTCAACCAAAAATGTTGAATTCTCAACGAAAAATGTAATATTAGATATATCAATGAAAAAAATATTTATTTTTAAATCAAACAATTTTTTATCTTCAATCAAAACAGATGAATTTTAAACAGATCCATTTGAAACCAAATAATTGAATTTTTCAGGGATGAATTTTCAATCCGAAAAGGCAGATTTTTAATAAAACAGTTGAATTTTCAACCAAGAACGATTTTCAACAAAATAAATGTATTTTCAATAAAATAGTTACATTTTCAACCAAAGACATGAATCTTCAATTGCAATGATGAATCTTCAAACAACAACAAAATTTAATTAATTAACTTTTCAACCAAAAATGTTAAATTCTCAACGAAAAATGTGATAGTAGATATATCAATAAAAAAAATATTCATTTTTAAATCAAAAAATTTGTATCTTAAACCAAAACAAACAAATTTTTAACAAAAGACTTAAATCCTCCACCAAAATAAATACATTTTCAACCAAAATTCAAATTTTTCAGAAATGAATTTTTAAACCAAAAAGACGTTTTTTAAACAAAAAGACATGGATTCTCAACAAAATAGTTACATTCTCATTCTCAAGGAAAAATGTAATAGTAGATATATCAATAAAAAATATTTATTTTTTAATCAAAAACATATAAATCCTCAACCAAAACAGATTAATTCTCAACAAAAAAGTTGGATTTTTCAATGATGAAATTTCAAATGAAAAAGACGGATTTTTAAGAAAAGAGTTGAAATGTCCGCCAAATAATTACATTTAAAAAAAATGGATTTTCTTAACTAAAATAATGAATCTTCAACCAAAAAAGATGAACACTGATAGAAAAATGTAATAATTTGAAATAACGTATTAGGTGATATTTCAACTAAAAAAGATTTTAATATTACACAAAAAACAGTTGAAAACATCCAAAAAGACGAACTTTCAACAAAATAGTATGAATTTTCAAACATCTTTTAAACTGAGTTAAATCATTTCTAAAAAGTTAAAAATCTTTAAAAATTACAAAAATTGACTGATCTTTTTGTCAATTTTTGTGATTTTCTCTTTAAAAAAATCTTTCAAAATAAATAATCATGTAAAAATTTCCCAGGAATGTTAAGAAAAGTTCTAAAATTTTTTGAAATCTTTGGAAAAGTTCTAAACCTTTTAAATATTTATTAATATGATTCGAATTTTTCCTATTTCTTTTTTAATTTTGCAAAATTAAAAAAAAATGCCTCATAATCCTCAAGACCCTTTTTTGACGATTGTCGAAATCTGTTGAAATATTTTTAATTTATTTTTAAATATTCTTTAAAAATTTATTTTTCAAAATAAAAAATCGTTTTAAATTTTCAGGCCTTACAATCTTCCATATTTTTTTTCGAAATTTTATAAAATCATTTGAAATGTTTTGAAATCTATTTCAATTTTTTCTTAAAATTCATTAAAAAAAAATCCTTCGAAGTGTTCCCAGGAATCTTAAGAGAATTTTCCCATTCTCCTGAAACCTATCAAAATTCTTAAAAAGCTTCTTTTTTAACAACCTTTCAAAATCTACAGTTTGTTAAAAATTTTTTGGAATCTTCTCAAGATATAAATTATTTTAAAGCTGTGTACGGCCACTCGACATGCAATATTGTGCGTCAGGGTTTCACCGCACAGCTTTTAATTGGTGATTTTTTAACACATGACTAAATACAAATGATCAAATAAAATGTCTACAAATATGAAAAGTGTGTTGAATTCTACGTGAAATTGTGAATAAATGTGAAAAAGTATGAAAATATGCCTTAGCGGCAGTTGCCCAACCGTTCCATTCATGATGTCCGCTAGGACATCTGCACATCTGGACCTCAACGTGCACATCTGGGAGTGTACCATATGTGCACGTGCACATATGGGAGAGTCCTAACTGTACACGTCAGAATGTAGACGTGTCTAGTTATACCACTAGCGTAAAGCTTACATAATTTTCCTTAAAATTATAAATATATTATATTATTATATTCACCAATAAAACTGAGGATTACCGCCGAAGATAAGACCAGAGTATAGACAATCCTCATCTTTTATAATTTAAGGAAACACTGCTTAATGTAGTAAAGAACAATTTATTTCACAATATAACTAATGAATATTTTGGTGCTTGATCAGATTGTACAGTCTGTAGTATAGTCTTTATCTCTTCGTTTTAAAGCTTCAAGATTGTCCTTGTGAGGTAATAACATTTCATAAGAGTCAATGTTTATACAATCTTTTACGTTTCAAGAAATTATGCTTTTTACACGGCCATTTTGTATAATGTCTACTATAACTGATGAATTATCATTGTTATCAGCGCTGACGAAATCAGCCGATGACATTTATTTCATCGAGGAAGCTGAGGAAGACTGTTTCGAGGGATTATAGAAGTCGGCATCTAAACATTTGGATAATGGTGGTGACTTGTAGTGATGCATTCGAGACGATTTCGAGAAAATTCGAGATTTTCTTGAAACATGTTCAGGTGAACTCAAAACTTCATGGAAATCGAGAATCTCGAATAAAATGTTTCGAGATTCTCGACTCGAGATCTCGAATTTGTTTGTTCGAGATTCTCGATCTCCATGAAGTTTTGAGTTTTAGTACTACTTTTTTAGTAGATTTTCAAATCCTTTCCTTCTTTCGTTATGTAGATGATACATTCTTAATTATTCCTGAAGACAAAATTGAAATTACTATCAAAAGTTTTAACTCAATTCATAAAAGATTACAATTTACATATGAAATAGAAAATAATAATACTATTAACTTTCTTAATATTAGCATTATCAAAAATGATAATGGTACCATCTCTACTAATTGGCTTCGCAAATCAACATATTCTGGCCGCTTACTTAATTTTCTATCCAAAAATCCATCCCAACAACAAAAAAGCTATTATAAAGAACTTAGTTGATTCAGCTATTCTACTTTCGGATAATAAATTTCATAATGACAACGTAAAAATAGTGAAACATTATCTTTTCCTGAATAACTTTCCACTAAATATTATTAATAAACAAATAATTAATTATGGTAAATGTTATATTGGACAAAATAAAAGACCCTTGCACATTAGACGTAAAAAACACCAGGATAGTTTTAGATTAAACTACAATAATGTTCTTAACGACCACTTATATAATAATATTAATGATAATATTTCTCATTTTTTCCTTCGGGATGAGATTGAAGTTTTGCAACAAGAGAATCATCCTATTGAAAGTGCCGTTGCTGAAATGGTTTTTTTAAAAAAAGAACTGGCTAACTGTCTCAATAAAATCACTGATCTTGACCATCTTAATGAATCTTACAATTCTATTCTAGAATTATTTTTATAAAATTTATAATAAATTCCTAACAATAAATTTCTTCTCTTGAATTTCTTACAATATTGAATACAAAAATTAACTTATGGTGCTTGTTTCTATTTCTTAAAAGACCGTTTTTAACACTTCAGCTGTTATATTACTTTTCAAATTTTGGCGCCTTTTTCTTCACTTCTACTGCATGTTAGGTTAGTTGATTTTCCCAGTGATGCCAATGTTGGCGCCTTTTGCTACTGCGCTTGCGTTCGGGCCGCACACTGGTTGGCCGCAGTTGGTGCGCAATTCAAAATTTGAATTAAAAACAGTTCTTGTACTTTAAATAAATAAGTATTGAAAAATGCACAAAAATGTATATAAATTGTCAAACTTCTGATTTTAGACTTCTGAAATTAAATGTTATGTGAAATATATGTTATTCTTTGGAAGTCAAAGAAAATAAACTGTTATTTAAAAAATATATGTGTTATAAATTTTGCTTCTTGTCTAAAATCAGAAGTTGTACAATTTATATACATTCCTGTGCATTTTTCAATAATTATTCATTTAAATTACAAGAATTGTTTTTAATTCCAATTTTGAATTGCGCGCCAACTGCGGCCAACCAGTGCGCGGCTCGAACGCAAGCGCAGTTGCAAAAGGCGCCAACATTGGCATCACTGGATTTTCCTTGACATTCACTTTTGGAGTTATCTTTATGGGAGCAGGTGCCTTTCCATTCTGCTCTCATAATAATAAAAAATATATTTTTTAAATTTATAAATTTTATTTAGTTAACAGTCTGTTATAAATTATTTTAATTTTATTCACGACACAAATTTGTTCAAGTCTTTTTTTAATTGAAATATGGTATTATTCTTTATTATTTTGAACTTAACCTCTATCTTTATTATGATATTATTTGCTAATAAAATTATAATTTCCTTTTACAGAAATTTCATACATTATGTTTTAATCGACATCTGTTGGTATATATTTTTAAATTTACTACTGACTTTTTAAACTGATCTCAATCATTGAACTCTACTCCAAAAAGATTACTAGGACTTTCGTAACTATTTCGTAAGTGGGTTATTTACACCTTTTTTTAAATTGTTTATATTATTATATTAGTAAGAATATTATTACATTTTTTCAGATTTATATAAATTGGTGTCCCTGATGATGGAAATGGTGTATTTCCGAAACGTTGGGTTTTCAAGATTTTAATAAACTTGTCCGATAGAGTTGATACAACTTTGTTGTTCTTTTTTCTCCTATTTTGGTTTCTCGGACGTTAAAGACTCTTATATTAAAATATAATTTTTTTATTAGAAAAGATCTGGATTTATTTATCCTGAAATCCTGTTGGGTGCCCAAAAAAATATGTTTGTGATTAGTAATCTTTCTCTGAAAAATAGATCAGTCACGAAAATCTCGGAAGCATTGGTGTCGTTTTTCCGCAATGATAACTTGATAATTTAAAAAAAATCGAAGGAAGAAATGTTGCCAAATTCACAAACACAATTGACAACTTAGTTTCAGTTGCAGGGTTAAGGAGAATTTCACATTTATGTACATAATAAATCTGAACAAATTTAAGATTGATTAATTTCAAATTTTATTTAATCATAACCAGGCATTACTTGAATTTAAATAATTATTTTTGAAAACCAAAATATCTCTTGGAGAGATATTCGTAAACTTGATTTTCGGTTAAATAAAACTTAGTTAAATGTAATTTGGGGGATATTCATGCGCCTCACGCTCCTAATGTCGAAAACTGAATGTCAAAAATTCTATGGACGGCTATTTGCAGTACTCGGAAAGTTGAGCAATTTATCCTCACAACTTTTTTCGATAAAAAGAAAATTTATTAGAGTTATAGCATTCTCAAAATTAAAAAAAAAAATTAAAATGCAAATTTGAAGCCAAAAGCGCGCGATATGAAAAAAAGTCGAGAAAATAAAAACGTTGCTTTTCAAAAGCCCTAAAAAATTATCATAGCAGCTTTTTGAATTTTTTGGAACAATGGAAAATTCAAATTTGTTGACCAACGGTTCTGGTTTTAACCACAAAAAAATACCGAAAAATACAAAATTCCATTTTGCGGTGAAACTGTGGAAAGTACAAAAAAATATGTAGAGATAAAAATTGTGCACCCAAAGAAGATCTACAAATCTGATATTAATAACTTTTTGATAGGACAGGTAGTTTTTGTATTATTCGTAAAAAACATAATTGAAAATAAAAATAAAATTTTGGACAAATGACAATGTTCGAAAAAAAATTAATAGACAAAAGTTGTTTACTCAAAAAAGAATAACAAATTTGTTATGATTTATTTTTTGATAGGACGCGTAATTTTTGTTTTATATAATAAAAAATATAATTACTGATACAAAATTAAATTTTTGGACAAACGACACAGGCTGAGAAAAAAAAGAAGCAAAAGTTCTTCACGCAAAAAATAGCTACAAATTTGTTACTAATTATTTTTAATAGGACGCGTAGTTTTTCATTAAATCGTAAAAAATATCATTAAAAATAAAGAATAAAATTTTCTGGAAAAATGATTCAAGGTTAGAAAAAAAAATTAATATAGACAAACGTTGTTCACCTTAAAAAGATCCATAAATGTATTATTAATCACTTTTCTATGAGACGTGTAGTTTTTGTTTTATTCATAAAAAATAACATGAAAAATAAAAAAATTAATTTTTTATAAAAACAACACAAGGTACGGAAAAAAAATGATTAAAAAAATTTGTTCACCCAGAAAATATCTACAAATTTGTTATTAATTATTTTTGGATAGGATGCGTATTTTTTGTTTGAATTCTAAAAATTAACATTGAAAATAAACAAATTTAGTTTCTCAGAAAACGACACTGGGTGCAATAAAATGTTAATTAACAAAACTTATTTTTTATAATGCTCCATTAATAATGCTTCCATTTTTGCTAAAAATGATGCTTCTCTGGTGAAACATTAATTCTTTTAATTGAAAATGTAAATATTATAATTTTGCTCAAAATGTTTTTTTTTTGTGCCAGATTAACACTTTTATCTGAAAATTTAACTATTCCGCTCTTGTTGGAGAAATTTATATTTTTGATTGAAAATTCAAATATTGAGTCAAAAATTCTATTTTTGAACTGGAAAAGTACCTATTCAATTTTTGTTTCAAAATTCTACTTTCTTGTATGAAAAGTCTACTATTATATTTTCAGTTGAGAGTGCATCTTCGTTGGTTCAAAATTGTATAATTTCGTTAAAAATTCAACTGTTTTCTAGAAAATTTGTCTTTTCGCTTGAAACTTCAATATTTTGGATGAAATTTTCTGGAACTGAACAAAATTAATTTTTGACGTAATAGTTGAATTTTCAACAAAAAATATCATTTTTCAAAGCAAAAGGATTAACTAAGATAAATGCATCACAGTAGTAAAAATTTCAATTAAAGAAATGAGTTTTCTCATCTTATTTTCTATTTTACTCAAAAAAATTGCGATTTTAACAAAAAGCGTTTTACGCCGTACAGTTCCTTGAATTGTCATCATTATTTTATCCATTTTGTGACAGACCTTTACTGCCTTTTCCCCTGAACAACGGAGGCGACTCCTTTTTAGTGATGAATGCGCATTTGCGGTCAGACATTTTACTTGCTTTGTAACGAACGCTGTTTCGTCTGATAGACACAATTATCACTTCGCTTTCTGAAACAAGTTAACTTTCTAATGTAGTTATTGATTCCTTATTCATGAGCAAAATTCAAAAACTATATAACAGAATATTGAACCCAATATGGATTCCTTCTCACGGAATCTTCACTTTTATATAGATAGAGCCTCTATAATAGAGTCATTTCTCATAAGAGGTTCAAGTTTTAACAATCGTTAAAAGCGAATGGAAAGTTTGCACATTCAAAACCATTAGTCTCAGGGAAATTTTCCCTTACTTTATGTTCATTCTTTCGAAAAACACATTTTAGCATCTTGTCCCAGCTTAGGGCGCCTTAAGCCGTTTATCGTTTTATAGCTGTACACTTGAGCCCTTGGCCACCTTTACTTCAAATTTTGGGAAATTTTATGATTTTGTAATGACCTCAGAAAGAAGGAGTGTCTACTGTTCTTCTCTAAGAATTTCTACGACCAATTAGAGAGAGTCTAATACCCTCTCCACCTCTGTATCAACGATCTGCGATACCGTCAATATTCATCCCTTACTTCGATTCTTCAGATACAATTCTACCTCTACCTAGCGAACACTCGACCTCGTCTCGAGCCTATGTTCCTAATCGAAATATAAACCTTCATACTCGTCGTTATAAGTTTCCTTCCTCTGTAAAATTCTAGTGCTGTGTAATAAACTATTATTTTATTCAAATATATTTTTGAACCAACTCATTCCACGTAAAATACAAACTCCATCACAAAAATCAACCGGAACCATAACTAAACCAGGGACCCTAAAATCTTTAATAAAATACAAACCGCGATATATGCCTCCATTGCAAGCGGAGTGCGTGTTAGGTATCAGCCGTAGCTGTTTTGACAAGTTTCGAGGGGTGAATTTAAGGATAGGATAGCTCAATTTACGCGGAACGCGATCCCAAAACATATATATGAACGAATGGCATACATACACACCTAATATGTATTGATGTCTTATGTATGTGATTTATTATATAAGAATACATGAATGGAATATTAATGCATATTTCTTTGCACATGTAACTACGACTGGTGTAGCTACACTGCCATAGTACAAACTTCGGACAGAAAACTTTCCCAAAAACTCCCTGAGAAATTAAAGGTTGCTTATGAGTAACCATCAAAATTATTAAATAATAATATAAAATTTCCTTTTACAGGATCACGGAGTCAATAATTTTGACCGAGCTCCCAAAGGGGCAAATCTATCCCTCAACAATCAAACCCAAGGGTGAAATAGAAACCATAAAGTTTGCTAAAGAAGCATTGGAAGAGCTGACAGGAGAATATAATTTATCTAAACCCAAGTATAGTATATATCGAATGGAAGGACCCTTGAATAACAGAAAATATTTAATTAAATGCATCATAGAAGATACCAAGCGTAGAAATTTGTTCATTACGATTGAAGAGACTAGAATTAGATTAGGAGAACATGATGCAGCAAAGAAAATGCTAAAAAGTTGGCAGATGTTTATTTCTTCAGTAAAGAAAAGAATATTGAAAATCAACGAGAAGATGTTTATGTTTTGGGCGCTGACAACGCACAAAAAATGTTAATGAAACTTTTTAAATGGGAAAACTGTTGCGAATACTGCTACCTGAGGAGACACACAATGAGTATCTGTAGCAAAGAGATATTAAAAAATAAAGATCTTACCAGCAATAAAAAACCTTCACAGATAATGAAGTATCTGGAGAAGAGTTCTGGGGCTCATTGAACGAAAACAATTGTTTTCGTTCCATGGGCCCAAAACTCGTTATTGTTGTGAACGACAATAACGATAACTGATTATTGACTACGTGGACCTAACGATAATGTAGTATGATTAACTCCATAAGACTCTCCTAACGAAACTCTATTTCCCTCCTAGGGAAATAGAGTCAATTGTCGAAAATGAGAAGTGCCGCATATGCTGGAAATTCATATTCCCAAAAATTGTTTCTGTTGCGCACTCGAGGCCTGGCATAGTTCTCCGTGACTTCGAGAAACGAACCATGTTCGTTATCGAATTTTCGGCACCAGCTGACAAGAACGTCATAGCCAAGGAGAAAGAAAAGAAAGAGAGGTATAAAGACCTAATAAGGGTTATACCCAGAATATTCTGTTAAGCTAATCGCCTTAATCATCGGCGCTCTAAGGATTTCTAAGAAAATAAGCGAACATGAGTTTTCACTGCCTAGTAAAAATGTTAGAAGCCAAAGATTTACACCAAACAGGCAAAGCTGTCATTGGATACCACTCAAACAAACTAATGATATCAATAGACATTCCCCTTTTAGAGAGAAAATCTTATCAATTGTATACAATACATCCGTACCCAGTGTATCAGAAATCAATCGGAAATATAACGCGAACCGCATACGTACTACCCAAACAACCGTATGTAGCTATATCCTTTGATGACCAAAAGTTTTTTTTGTCCAATCACATTTCATATCATTTCATATCTGAATTATAATTTTTTTTTTAAATTCCCTGTTCCAAATCACAATCGTAATTTTTCTCGAGAAACTTCTCTTGCAATTAAGAATCATCATTCTTTTAAGAAATCCAACGTTCCAAGACAAACTGAATGTAATTCTTTAGAAAAATTCCTTCTTGGATATCTAAATTATAATTATTTTTAGAAAATTCTCTATGCCAAGTCCGAGTCATAAATTTTTGAAAAAATTCCCCGCTCATAGTCAAAGTTGTAGATCTTTCAGAAAATTTCATATTTTGATCTAAAGTGTAATCTTTTTATTCAAACATTCACTGTTTTACACAAAAATCAGCTTTTTTTTCGAAAATTCTACGTTTCAAATTCAAATTGTTATTATGTTGGAAGGTTCTTTTTTACAACTCACAATTATAATTTTTTTTTAAAAAATCCCCTGTTTAAAGTTAGAATTATAATTCTTTGGAGAAACTCCTTTTTTTAGATATGAATTATAATTGTTTTTCGAAAATTCCTTGCTCCAAGTCAGAATCATATATTTTTAGGAAATTCCCCGTTCTTGGTCGAAATTGTAATTCTTTCTGAAAATTGAATATTTTAGAATTCAATTACAATTTTTTTCAAAAATTTCTTGTTCCAACTCAGAATTATAATTCTTCTCGAAAATTTCCTGCTTCAAGTCAGAATAATAATTCTTTTGGAACATTCTCTGTTCCAGATCTGCAGTAGAATTATTGTTCGAAAATGTCCTGTTGTCAATTAGAATCATAATTGTCTTCAACAATCTCCCGTTTCAAGTGAAAATTGTAATTCTTTTGAAAAATTCTTTGTTCCAAATCTGAATTATAAATTTTTTCAACAATCTACTCTTCCAAATTAGAATCAAAATTCTTTTATAAAATTCCCCGTTTAAAAACAAATTAATTGTAAATCTTTAGAAAAAATTCCTTCTTTGATTTTTCTGTACTACTTTCAATTGATTTTTTAAATCAATTTTCTTTGTAAAAGAAATGTCTTTTCCCATGATTTAAAAAATAGTCCTGGATTTTTATTTAGCCGAGGCTATATAAGTATACTATATTCAACTCAGAAAATTAGAAAAGAGACTTTACCTAATGCACATGTTAATTTATACTTTGACTTCATTTGAATTAATGAATTTAAAAAAAAAGAATAGTTTTGTAATTTGAATGTTCAGAAAACTTTGGGAACATCAAATTTTAACACTTAAAACTTGAAATTAATGAAATATCAATGTTTTATTTAAATTTAATACTCCGATTGAAAATCTAAAATGATTCATTTCTTAACAACTGAATTTGAACCATTTTCAACAAAACTGTTTTAAACTATTGATGCTTTCAATTTGAAGAAAAAAAACATTGTAGAACTGAGAATTTCTGCAATTAGAAATTCTTCAATTTTAAATGCTATTAATTTAAACTTGTGTAATTATTATTAACCTTCAATAATGAATTATTTGATTCGCAAAGTTATCAATGAAATAGATGCAATGTTGTACGTTTTCAATTTTTTTGGTTTAAAATATCAAATATTAAATTTTTTATTGTTTTTTTTAAAGTTACTTTTTTACTATAAATTTCATGATTTTAATTGAAGATTCAGCATATAATTTGATAGGATGAGTAACTTTTGTCTATTCATTTTTTTCATAGGTTGTGTCCTTTGCTAAAAAATTTTATTATTTTATTGTTAATGTTGTTTTTTACGAATAAAACAAAAACTACGCATCCAATCTAAAAGTGGTTAATAAGAAAGTATACATTCATTGAATGCATAATTTTTGTCTTTTCATCTTTTTTTGAATCTTGCACAGTTTGACCGCAAAATGAAATTTTTGATTATTTTTTTGTGCGATCCAAATTTTAATTTTCGATTTTCCACGAAAATTCGAAACGTTATTACTTTTTTTCGATAAAAAGGAAATTATCAGAGTTATAGCACTTGCAAAATTCAAAAAAAATAAACCAAAAAAATATTTTATGCCAAACAACGCAAGATATAAAAAAAAGCCAAAAGAAAAAAAATTTTGCCTTTTGAAAGCCCTACAAGATTATCATAACAACTTTTTGAATTTTCTTGAAAATTCAAATTTTGATCACACAAAAGAAGTGAACACTCAAAAATTCCATTTTGCGATCCAACTATGCAAGATACGACAAAAAACGTAGAAATAAAAATTATATACCCAAAAAAGATCTAAAAATTTATTATTAATCACTTTTTTATGGGACGCGTAGTTTTTGTGTTAATTGTAAAAAAGAACATTAAAAATGAAGAATCTTATTATTTTTATGGATAAAATAAAATATCCTAGAAGTCTTCTTTTAGATTTTTTACGTATCTCACGTTTTTCGGCATAATATTGGAGATGTTTCGATATTTGCATATCAATTTCGATAAATGAATTAAAAACGAGGAGTTCTGTCAAAAACTTTTTCAAATAAATGTTTTAGGCATTTTTAAACGCTGAAGTTCCTCCAAAAACTTTTATCCGTATTTTGCATCGTTTGGCTCAAAATTTGATTTTCCGACTTCTTTTCATAGTATTATTGATGAATAAAACCAAAATGACAAGTCCTATTAAAAAATTTGTTAAATACATTTTGTATAACTTTTTGAAAGCTGCCATTCCTTGTTGGTAAATTTTTTCCGTATCTCACGCCGTGTAGTTCGAAATTTTAATTTTCGATTTTCTGCATAGTACTTTCGACAAATAAAGCCAAAATGACAAGTCCTATCGGAAAATGGTTAGAATAAATTTTGTAGGATTTTTTTAAAGATATAATTG
>CAKNYM010046712.1:84113-135124 GCA_932195095.1 Andricus curvator
AGAGAGAGAGAGAGAGAGAGAGAGAGAGAGAGAGAGAGAGAGAGAGACAGAGAGAGGATAGCGTCGTAGACGAGGCAAGCAGTGACGGGAGCGCAGGTGATTCGTTCGCTACGCCTTGGAGCCCCGTAGCAACGACAGAGTCGAGTCGAGGAAGGGGTCATGGGCGCGGGAGGTCCACTAAATTAGAAAGATTTAGATCGAAAAGTTCCGGGTCGAGAGATCTTCTACACAGGTGGTAACAGTCGGCGAGCGCGATTAGCAGCTAGAGCGTGAATAGTGGAGGGGAGAAAACGAGGGACGATAAAAGGAAAAGAGAACGGGTGGGCGAAGATGCGGAAAGGGGCAATGAAATGAAAAAAGTTAAAACAAAAAGAAAAACACCGGAGAGAGATAGGTATGAAGGGAATATGTTGGAAAAATTATAAGCTCTTATAAAGGGATTTAGGGAGAAGACTTGCGGAAGACTGGATGAGGGTTGCGGAAGATTGAACGAGATGCAGAGGCAAGGGGAGGAGGTAAAAGACGAAGTAAGAAAAGTGAAACAAAAGTGAGAAGAATGGGATAAATTATGGAAAGGAGAGAAAGAGAAGGTATGGAACAAATTGGAAAGCATAGAGAATAGGCAGAGAGAGAATGAGGAGGACAGAAAAAGGGGTATGAAATTGGTAGAAGAGAAAGTGAACAAACTAGAACTAAGGAATGAGCATAAGGTTGAAGAGAAAGGGAGTTTGGAAAAGCGAGAGAGTGTGAGGTGGTTAGACATGAGCAGAAAGCAAGGTGGCGCTTAAAACTGATTGAGGTTGAAAGAAGAACGGAAGGGGAAGAGAGAGCGAAGAGAAAAAATAATATAATATAGAAGATCTGAGGGGGGGGGTAGCAAATGGGTAGTGAAGGAAGGGGACCAGACGGAGGAAAGGGGGAATGCAAATATCACGGGGGTTTTTGAAACGACAAGAGGTCCTGAATGCAAGGAAGAAAGGTGAGAAATGCAATAAGGGCGACGTGAAAATCGCGTTCTGAAACGTCTCAGGACTAAAAAACAAGGACAAAGGATTTTGGGGAGAATTGCAGAAGTGGGATGTGATAATTATGAGTGAGATGTGGGTAGATGAGAAAGAATGAAAAGGCATGAAAAGAATATGACCTAAAGCATATGAGTGGAAGATGCAAGCAGCGAGAAAGGAGCATGTAAAAGGTAGAGAAATGGGTGGTATGGTGTCAGGGGTAAGAAAGGAACTGGTGGTAGAGGAAGAAAAGGGAGAGTATATAGACGAAAAGGGCGGAACAATGGTTAGAAGAATGAAATTAGGAAAAATTATTATGGATGTAGTATGCGTGTACAGAAGAAGAGGATACGAGACAGGATGGAGAACAATAGGGAATGGACAGAGGAAAAAGATAAGAGGTTGGTCCTAATAGGGGGGGGGGGGGCTTGAATGCATGGACCGGGGAACAAGAAGGAGAGGTATGGGATAGAGAAAAGGAGAAGTTCATAAGAAATTCAAAGCAAAAAGAAACGGACCGGGAGGGTAGGAGGCTTCTGGACTTGTTGGGAGAGGCGGGATGGTTCACTTGTAACGGCAATACCAAGGGGGATGAAGGGGGGGAATATACGTACGCGGGTATAGGGGACACCGTCATAGATTACATTCTGGCAGAAGAAAGAATAAGCAAGTTGATGGTTAAAATGGAAGTGGGCGACGTGATAGGCTCAGAACACTTTCTGGTGATCGCGACAATTAGAGGTGTTAGAAGAAAGCGAGGTAGGGGAAAGATTGAAGGAAAGAGGAAAAATAAGTTGAAAATGGGAATTCGGGGAGAGGAAAAGTTAAGAGAATTTAGAGAAAAAATAGAAAATAAGGAAATAGGATGTTTGGAAGAAAAAGGAGTAGACAAGCTGCTAGAAAATCTCAAAGGAGTGATTGATAAAGTAAGGAAAGAGGTGAGACCAAGAGAAGAAGAAGAAGGGTTTAGGAGAGGTTGGTGGGACGATGAATGGAGGGAAAGTAAAGATAGAATGAAGGAAAGTGTAAGAAAATGAAGGGAAGGGGAGATGGAAAAAGGAGAACTCAAAAGGAGAAAGAGAGAGCAGGAAAGAATGATGAAGGAGCAAAGACAGAAGGAGAAAGAAAGGTACATGAAAGAGGTAGAGAAAGCTGTAAAGGAAGGAAGGGAATGGGAAGTGATGAACAGTGGAAGAGGAGGAAGGAAGTGCATAAATGAAGAAATAGGAATGGAAGAGTGGACGAAGTACTTCAAGGGACTGTTAGGAGGGGTAGAAAATAGGTTAAAGGGAGAAGGAAGAAAAGCGGTAGAGGAAGACGAGGACGGCGCAAACGAGATTAGTAAGAAAGAGGTGAATGAGGCGATTGTTCGGTTGAAAAGAAATAAGGCAACAGGAGCAGATGGTTCGGAAAATGAAGCACTGAAATATGGGGGATTAGAAGTGAGAGAAGAGATGTGGAAGATTTGCAATAAGGTATGGAAAGGAAAAGGGTGGACGGAGGAATGGAAGACAGGGCTGGTAGTACCTTTGATTAAGAAAGGAGAGGGAAAAAGGCTAGAGGAATATAGAGGGTTCACACTCATGTCGGTGGGATATAAAATTTATGCGGAAGTGCTTAGAAGGAGGTTAGAAAGACAGGTGGAAGAAAAAGGAAGTATACCACACAATCAAACGGGTTTCAGAAAAGGGATAGAAACCACAGATAACATCTACGTTCTCAACTATCTAGTCAATAGGAACCTAGGGCGAAAGAAAGGGAAACTAGTTACACTGTATGTCGATTTTATGGCAGCATTTGACTCAGTTAACAGAAGGGTGTTATGGGCAGTCATGAAAGAGAGAGGAGTAGACGAAGGATCAATAGAGAGGATAAAAGAAATATTTGTGGAAACTAAGATAAGGGTGAAGATAGGAGACAAGAAAGGAAAGGAATTCTGGACAGGAAGGGGCCTCAGGCAAGGATGTCCGTTAAGCCCACTTATGTTTAGTAACCTTCTGGCAGATTTAGAAGAGAAGTTGAAGAGGAAAGGGAAAGGGGGAACAACGTTAGGAACAGGCCAAGTGTACTCATTAGCATATGCAGATGATGTAGTGCTATTAGCGGATGATGAAAGAGGTATGAATCTGTTGATGAGAGTGTTCGAAGACTATGTGAGAGAAAAGGGTTTAACTGTGAATGTGAACAAGAATAAGATTATATGTTTCAGAAATAAAAGAGAAAGATTAGAGTATGAATGGAAGATAAATAGCGTGGTGGTGGAGTTGATGGATGAGTTTTGCTACCTACGATTTTGGTTCGAAACGAGAGGAGGAAGTGAGCTGCAGGTGAGAAAGAGGTTAGAATGCGCGAGTGAAGTAATGGGACAAGTATGGGGTATAGGAAAAAGGAGGTTTAAGGACGACTGGAAGATGAGAGTATGGATGTTTGATGTCTTAGTGTGGTCAGTGTTAAGCTATGGAGTGGAAATTTGGAAATGGAAAGAACATAAGAGAGTGAAGAGTCTGCAGGAGAGATTTTTGAGATGTGTTATGAGAGTGAGTTGGAGCTGCCCAGGTTATATGCTGAGGGAAAAATTAGGACGGGAAAAAATGATGGCGAAGCAAATGAAAAGAGCCTGGAACTTCGAAGAGAAACTAAGAAGGGGAGAAGGAAGAGAAATTGCGCAAGCGTGTGTCCAGGGGGTTATGGATAAAGAGAGGAGGGGCAACTTGGGGCGTTCGAAATGGGAGGATGAGAGATATGTTAAGAGGTTTGAATGTGGTATGCAAGTTAGGGGTAGAGAGTGGGAGGAAATAGAGGAAGAGATTAAGGCAAGACAAGGGAAGGAGAGTAAATGGAATAGAGTGGTGAGATTCAGAATAAGAGAGGGTGTAAGAGCATGTAGGTATTGGATGAATGAAGAAGAGAATGTGTGTAGAGTATGTAAGTATGAGCAGGAAACATGGTTGCATGTGTGAGAGAGGTGTACAGGTGACGAAGGGGGAGGGGAGAGCATAGAAGAGAGAAATAAATGGATTCTGAATGAAAATGGTCAGGGGGAGGAATGGATGAAGAAGCTGGAAGAGCTGAAAGAGAGAGAGAGAGAGAGAGCTGGTTGCACAAGGTAGGGAAAAAGCCAAAAAATGACTCCTAAAGAAGGAGAATTACAAAGTAGTGTTCCGGAGTTGAGTCCAATTATGAGAATTATAGTGGTAAGAGGAAATGGAAGCCCAGGGCAAAGTCGCAAGCGTTTAGAAATAAGAATAATAAGTTAAGACGATATGTAACAAATAGTTAATAAGATAGTAAAAGGCTTGTTTATAAGAATACATGTAACGATTATCTAAAGACTCTCAAACCCGTGAAAGGGAGAGAGTATAAACAAATAAAGTGAGTTCTTCTCAAAGTTTGGAAGAAATTTAAAAATATTTTATAAATTTTTAGAAACTTTTTCAAATTTGAAAATGTTTTTAATCTCTTCACAACTTCTAACATTCCTAATTGTATTTTAAACTGATTCAAACTTTTCTCAACATTTGGAAAAATCTTACAAAATTAAAAAAATTGCCAGAGAATCTTCCAGACTTTTTTCGACATTTTTAGAAACCTTTTGAAATCTGTTGAAATTTTCTTTAAAAATTAATTTTAAAATTAAAACGTTTTTCCAGAAATCCTGAGAAAGTTTTTTCATAGTTTTGAAACCCTTCACAATTCTTAAAAAGCTTCTATTTTTTCTAAATCTTCATCAATCTATATTTTGCTTAATATTTTTTTAATTTTTTCAAACTTCAAATTACTCTTAAGTCTTTCTAAAACTTGTACATCTACTAAATATATTTTGAAATTATTCGTTTTGTTTTTAATTTTGCAAAATTAAAAAAATTTCCCTATCATTTACCAGATTCTTTTTCGACATATTTTGAAATCTTAAGAAAGTCAAAACTTAAAGTTAACTTGCTAAAATAAAACCGAGATAATTTTAAATTTTCCCAGAAATATTATTGTCAGTACCAGTAATTTTTTGGTTGCCGCTAACGGTGAGATAGCAATATATTAAAAACAAAATCATTTCGCAATATGAATAGGTCATTTGCATTTAAAATGTTATTTTTTTAAATTAATAATGCTTAGAAGCATTCAGAAATCAAGTTTATTATTGAAATTACTTTTAGTCTACAATATTATTACTATACTATACTATATAGAATATTATTATTATTACTGAAAAATGTTGGTGTTTAATTTCAAACATGTACAACTTGAAAACAGTTTTATCGAAAAATATGATAATGTTTATAGTAAAAGTGTGCCAGTTTCCAAAATATAAGGATTATTTTATCTAAAACTTTTATTTTTGTACAATATTCTAATTTTGAATCTATTAATTTGAAATCTTTCCATTTTAAATCATTCAGATTCAAAATTTTTAAGTTTAGAAATTACACTGAAATAAATAATAATAAATAAATAATAAATGATAACTAATTTTATTCAATATTTAAAAGTCACATTTTATAGTCGAGTTAAATCAAACGATTTTTTTAACTTGCTTGAAAATCGGCCTAGTGCTGAAATTTTATACGTATATATTATTATCAATACTTGCCACATTAGTGATTCGTCATTGATAATATATAACATAGGAATTAAAAAAAGTTGTTTTAAGTAAAGCAAAACTCACATTTACTCTTGCGTTCGCAAAGGTGGCGGAGAATATAACTGCCCTGGCTGTAAAAATGAAAATAGTGAACATATTTATTTATTCATTGTTTTATTTTCAAGTGAATTTCATATAAGTGAAACAGGTTTAATAATAAAACGATATAAAATGTTTAAAACTATGTAAGCATTAATTTAGGTTATTTTTGATAATTCCGCATTCACTCATCTTTAGTATAATACCGGACATTTGCTATATTTGTCCAAATATTATCAAAGATATACTATTTTTAGTAAAATTTGCAGGAAGTCAGAAAATGAAGGGAAATCCAACCCGGAAAATACGTCAAATCAAAATATTTTGCCTAAATGTACCATATTTTCAAATTCAAAGCCATAAAGGTTAATGAATTTTAAATTGAAAACGTTGAAAAGTGAATAATATGTAAGATAGTAACTTTGGCCAATTTTTAAATTTTATCAATTTCAAATTCTGTGTGCATGAAACCAAATTCCTTTAGATGAAACAATTATTTTATTTCAGCATTAATAGTTAAATAATGTTAAATTTGTAGAAAATGTCCCTAGACGAATTATTGTAAATTGATACATTAAAAATTTTAGTAAAATCTCACTTTTAAAACGTTAAAAATTGCAAAATTTGAAAAGTTTCTTATGTCCAGTTTGAAAGTCTTCAAAACTAATAGTATATTGTGTATCAAGGGCGTAAAGAAGGCTATTTTGACGAGTGTGAACTTGCCGCCCGAGCGAAGCGAGGTCGGCATTCGCACGAGGCAAAATAGCCGTACGCCCTTGATACACACCATACTTTTTGTCCTACCCTTCTTGAAAACAAGCATGTTAAGCAGATAGGGGATGTTTGGTGTACTTGACAATTTTAGATTATAAGTGAAAGAAAGAAATAGCGTACTTTGCAGAAGGAAGACTGTGGGGTCCAGCTATACAATTTTTTAAAAGATAAAGATAATTGTGTGTAGCGGGCGTAAAGTTTTATGTAGCGGGCGTAAAGTTTTATGTAGCGGGCGTAAAGTGTTATTTAGCGGGCGTAAAGTGTTATGTAGCGGGCGTAAAGTTTCATGTTAGCCCGGCGGCGGAATGCGCATGTGCGAACGTGACTGGGCTGGAAGCGGCCACATTACGCCTGCGTCACGTGCATGCAATGGCGCGTTTTCAAGGGGGGTCGGACAAAATAGTATGTTGTGTATCAAGGGCGTAAAGAAGGCTATTTTTACGTGTGTGAACTTGCCGCCCGAGCGAAGCGAGGTCGGCAGTCGCACGAGGCAAAATAGCCGTACGCCCTTGATACACACCATACTTTTTGTCCTAACCTTCTTGAAAACAAGCATGTTAAGCAGATAGAGAATGCTTGGTGTACTTGTCAATTTTAGATTATAAGTGAAAGAATGAAATAGCGTACATTGCAGAAGGAAGACTGTGGGGTCCAGCTATACAATTTTTTAAAGATGAAGATTATCATTTGTGGCGGGCTTAAAGTTTTATGTAGCGGACTTAAAGTGTTATTTAGCGGGCGTAAAGTGTTGTGTAGCGGGCGTAAAGTTTCATGTTGGCCCGGCGGCGGAGTGCGCATGTGCGAACGTCACTGGGCTGGAAGCGGCCACATTACGCCTGCCTCACGTGCATGCAATGGCGCATTTTCAAGGGGGGTCGGACAAAAATAAATTTGAATGGTAAGCCTTCCAAATTACAGTAATATATAGAGAATCTATAAATGAATATTGAGTACAAAGGGATTGTAAGTACGATGAGTACAAAGCTATGCCCGCCTCTAATCTCTAATCCGACGCGAGATATGCTTGGTAAAAGCAAGTGAGGGGTAACGCGCTGGGCGCAATGGTGGGGGTATACTCCGCAGGTATGGCGATGCGATTCGGGCTATGTCCAAGGGCAGACGTTAAAATATAAGGTTAAGAGGGTTCGCTTGAACTCAGATTTTTCTGTACTTTCTTTTGAAGAAAGACACAGAATCAGTGCACTATTCAGAAACAGAATAATCAGAAAATCGTCTTTAATTCCCCAAAAACTCAAACAAAATGTGCGTTATGAAAAAGGCATCTTAGCAGAAAAATTATTTAGATCCCTTTTCCTCTGTATGAAATCTTTTTGTCAGTTTTAAGTGCAGAGGTATGTGAACTTATTTGGAAGAATTCATTTGACCATTAATTTGAATTGAGATGAATTTCCTTTTTTTTTTTTGTAAACGAAATTTTATTTGATAGCCTTCTTTTTGACGCCCGGCTTATTCATTTCTTTAATAAAATCTCTACACAGCAAGTATGTATTTTGTTTGTGTAGATAATTACTCACTCAGTAAGAAAACGTACGTCACTTTTCTCGCCATCTTGAAAACTAAGGATCAAGATAATGTATTTCCACTCAAGATTTTTCTTTAAAAAAAAACTTAGTTGCGCAAAAAACTGGTATCTGGAGAATGATCACAGTCCTTGTTACAGTTGCTTTATATGGTGCGTGAGCACATTTCTAAGGTTCGGCGGAAAACCAAATAATTTCAAGATCTTACAATGTGTGATAATTTATTACTTGCAAACACAAAACAGTTTAGGAGAAAAACATTAAATCTCGATCAAACTCCTTATCTTGTCTATTGCGACAGAGTACGCACTTTTTTACTGACACCAGGAAAAAATTATCAAATTAGGAATCAAGCAGATTTTATACATAGAATTATCCTAAATTAAACTATTCGATTAAAGATCACTTGACATATACATTATAAAGCATCAAAATTTACAAATGCTTAACCGGCTATTCCAAAATTTTCATTCATAACCTCTGATCCACGATATTGCAATTTTTTCCTTAGTTTTAAAAAACAATGGAAGACAATTTTCATTGTCTTTTATATAGTAAATACTATTTTCCTTATGGCCGATGTTATGAATAAATAATAATTTCAATAATTTTTTTATTCAAGTTGAAATTTGAAAAAAAAACAATAACTTTTAATATTTCTGCTAGCTAATTTGATCTGTTTATTTACATTTCCCCACAAAACACATGGATTTATAAAATTTACTCAAGGAAACTGGCATCTGATATGATACTTTGGTTTCTTTTTAAAGTATTACGTAACCGATTCTGTACATGTTTGTTATTTATTTCATCACGAGTACCTGATATGGATAATTGTTCATAAAATTTGTTAATCAAATAACGAATAAAGCGACGAATGGATGCCAAACTTCACGAAACTATTTTCATTCACTTATTTGTTTATGAAAAATTCAATAAATTAAAAAAAAATTGGTATTACGGTTTTTTTTATAGCTTCTTCATGTTTTCTAGGTATTTTATAAGGAATTTAAGTATTTAGTAACAAACAGTAAACTTCATAAATAGAAAAAATTATTTTCTATTTTTGTTATTAAAAAAAAATCTACAAGTCTTTTTAAATTAGCGATGACTGTTTGATGCGGAATTTTATGAGATTTCATTTTTTTCAACAAGCAAATCGAATAACAATTGTCTTCTAAAAATCAATTTGCGCATGATCATTTTTTATAAATATGCAACAACAAAAGTTCAAAAAGTTGAAAACAAGCTTTTTTTAATTCTTCGAGATACGGAAAAAAGCCCAGAAGCTAACTTGTGTTAATTTTCTTCTTTTTTACAAAGATGCTGTGGATCTATAATAGTATATGCTTTTGACCGTATTCGAAAATTCCTCAGAATTAAAAAGAAAAAATTAATTATCTGAATTTTTTTGAAAAATACCGGATTGAAAAAAATGGTTTTTTACATTATTGATTTAAAAAGAAATAGTACTAATTCAATCTTTTTTTTCATTATTTTTTTTTATTTTCCAATTCTTTTTTCATTTCTTTTTTGTGAACAGATGATTTATGTAGCCTACAAAAAGGAACTTCTTTTCATTTTTTTCTCTGTTAAAGGAGTAATTGATTTTTCATTATTTATTTGTAGGTAAATTTTTCTATCGTTAGCATCTGGAAAAAATTGTGAATATAATTATAATTCAATTTTTTATAATTGACTCTTAAATTTGTTAAACACTTAACTTATTTGTAAATTATATTCAACTGAATTATTTTAGAATGTGGAATGGGTTCTTCATTTTTAGGCCGCACGTTTGAATATTTTTGTATTTTTTTTTTGCATACGTCATCTACATGATCATATCTAGAAGCACACAGAGCCGGTTTTTCGATAAAATGTTTATATTTGGTTTAAGGATCAAAAAATGTGAGAACAATCGCAGTGGCGCTCAGTGTTAGCTGTCCATGCATCTCTTTGTTTGCAAATTTAAATACTTTGTTGACCATTTTTTTGTTGAAAATCAACTTTTTAAATAAAAAATTAACTATTTTATTATTGGTTGAAAATTCAACTGTTATATTGAACATTTTTTGTTGTTTTTTTTTGTTAAAATTAAGTTTGTTAACTGGAAATTTAACTATTTCACTTTTAGTGGGGAATTGATTAAAAACAAATTCAGTTATTTCGATAACAATCTGTCTTTCTTAGGGTAGAAAATAAATATTCTCAGTTGTAAATTGATCTTTTTTAGTTAAAAATTCATGAATTTTTTTTGAAAATGCAATGCATTTACCTAGCTATAGTGCTGTATATTGATCGTAAATATTAATTTTGTTTAGCTTTATTCTGACGGATAATTATTTATCAACAAATGAAAATATGTCGTGTAATTTTTTAACAAATTATTGTTCCTTTAAACAATTTTCATTTCTTTCAAGAATACATTTGTCATTTTGTATCGCTAATTATCGGTACCCTCACAAAAGGATAAACTAATTCGGCGATATAAAAATTCAGTACGGTGGATTTAATTTGTTTTTGTAATTGTTTAAATAAATTTATATTATTTGAATGTAACTTTTGACTACAAGAATGCAAAAAAATGTTTTTTGTGCATTGTTCAAAAAACTGCGTAGAATTTTGGCATGCTTGCTATTTGTACTTACTCCCGATTGTTTAAACAATTTACTGTGGATTCCATAAAAAAATGAAACATTACATCCTTACTTCTATGAGAAATGTATAGATAAATTTCGAAGTTTTTTACGAACATTTCAAATTTCCTACGAACAGTTCCTGAAAATTTCAGACTGAAATATAAAGAGGAAAAATTTTATTTGTGCGAATTAAATTTATATTAATTTATAATTTCGCATCTCAGAAGATTCGAACCCTCAAAGACTGCTGACTTACCAGTTTCTAAACATGAACCAGGAGTGCGTAAGCACGCGCAGCCATCAAGGCCAAACAGAATAGGTATTATAAGACTCTGAGCCACTCATCCGACGAGCTCGAAGCACACATACGAGCGCGTTTGGGCGAGCGTGTGTGCGGGCCACGTACAGGCGAACCTACTTTCCAGTTCCCAGATTTGTCGGGCAAGCTCGTGAGTGCTCTGAGAATCTTTTCCCAATCACTTGTAATATTTTTGTAATTATTCACGTAAAAAAAGCGATGAACTGTTTTAGAAATTTCACATCGAGTTCGTCAATTCTTTCTCAAAGTTCGTCAATTATTTACGAAAATACATCAATATCCGATGAATTTTTCTCATATCCGAGACCTAGCTGCTAGTTCGTGACTTTTTTACGGATAAATTTTTTCCGTGTAGCAGGATAAGCATGTATGTGCTTCCCTCGCTCGGATCTGGTTAAGATCTTTACAATTAGGTGGCATTGGTGTACGAATGAAATTTCTGAAAGATTATATCTGAGAAATAATTTTCTTGAGTTGAAGTTTTCCATCTTGAGTGGGAATGAAAGCGTGGTACTGTAATGTACCTGGTATCGTGACAGCTTTGTCAAATCTGGCTTTCAGTAACACGGTGGCTAAGGCATGATTTTCTTTGCTGCTGAAAAAAATTTCGGTTTCCGTACAGTTACTCTTTGCCCACTGAAACAAAGCATGTGGAGTGAGTATGTGATGTTTCGGAGAACATTCTAAGCTTGAACGTGCCATTCAGATTGGATACCAAAATCTTCTTCATGGGCTTGGAGATTAACAAAGCTACTCTTATTTTCAAAATGTTGCCCTGCACCATCAGTAAAATAGTAGATTTTCTTTGGCCTGAAATGAGTTTTCAAGTAATCTACTATTATCTTTTGATACTCGTGAACAAACACCGTGTCATGAGCTAAGTTATCAGATATGATTGCGATACATACGTGCTTGAGCTTTTCATCTTTTTTATAATAAATCACCACAGTGAACATTGTAGCTTGGTCGTTATTCCAGTGGAATGATTGCGCTGCATTCTGAATCATGAAGGCGTAATTCCCAGCGAAATCGAAGCAAATCAAAAACTCCCAAGGCAATAAATTTTCCTTGAGGTTCTTGAAAAAAGATGATTGCTCCTTTAAAATAAAGTGATTAGCTTTAATTTCAACAGCCTTTCACATAAATCATCTAGGAATTCATCAGTATCCATTACCAGAGTCTTTAGAGTACATCTGTCGATCTGTAACCCAATTTCAAATCTAAATGACAGGAACTTGAAGAGTTAGGACATACACTAGCATCCAGACAGTCGTCATAATTCGTGAGCACCATGTCAGTATCCTCTGTAGAATGTTGAATATTTATTACATTCAACATCAACTTGACACTCTCATGGTGCACGCAAACATACACATTATGAGTGCAACTGCTTCCTGCTAGAACACAATGACGAGGTCTGAGTTTTGTGAATTTCGAAATACTGATCTTCAGGCCTACATGTTCTGACATGTTGAGATTACACAATAGTAACCTTTTCTGAACATGTGAACGAGTTCCATCATCATTCTTGATCGACACAAAGTCTTTCATCCCTGGCATCATTCGACTTATGTCATCGCGTTCATAAAAGGTTTTCACTAGAGTTTCAGTTTCAGGAGTCAATGCTCTTCCTCTTTTTGGATTCGGAAGCGTAAGAATTCCATGCTCTGAAACTAATTTTTTAACATTCCTTGCTTTCCGCTCTGATGTATTTAACACCTGCATCAGTTTTCTTCGTCCCAAAGATTTTGGCGCAAGCGGAAGAAGTTGAAATTGTTCTTGAAGATCTTTAGAGGCATTGCATTTTTCGATGATTTGACCAAGTACTTCAACACCAACTTAATGATATTTGTTTTCACACTGCAGCTTGGTGTTTACGACATCTAAATCTTCTTCGCTGTCATATAGCTGATCTTCATCATCTACAGAAATCATTTCATGATCCTCAGTATCTACCTTATCTCTACCCATGTTAATTCGCCCTGATAGCCTGATAATACAGGAAGCAGTTATTTCAGTAGCATATAATATTACTTAACTTAAAAAACTGGCAGTAAAGCGTTGCGCAAAGACTATGGGCGTGGGCGCACTAGGGGAAATCGCGCGTCACCCGCCCTATCACGGCATCTTGTTTACGTATCGTTCTATTACTCAAAAATGAATTAATTTGCCACTCTGAAAAATCAGGGGTTTTATAGGAAAAAATCTCAGCTTTCTTCTAAAACTATCTTGAAGGAAAAAAAGTTCCCGAATTTGAAAAAAAGTCTAATTTATTTTTTATTTTCAAAAATTCGGGTCAAATTTGGACTTTTTTCAATGTATGCCTGGCACCTGAGAGGTATACTCTCAGAACGTGGGTAACCACGAAACCCACCGAGATCCAAAAACACTCGGCGAAAGATGGCCGGCCTGTGGCCAACGACGTGCACAGATGGGCTCGTGCACAGTTGCTCCGTGCACAGTTGTCCGTCACCCATGCTGATCGCGCGCTTATTTGAAACTATTAAATATGCAGATCAATTTTTCACAAAAATATAATAATCATAAATTACAAACCAAAAAATTATGATTGGTTTAGAATTTACATTAATGAAAAAAGTTATTCCTTCCTTTCAATTTGAAATCAATAATTTATTTGTAAAGAGTACAACCAAATAATTATTTCACCTTGCTCTCGAAATTTATATTTAAATATATATATATAATAAAATATTTTGTGGTCTGAAAATCAATTTTTGTTATTTTCACAATGATGATTTAATATAAAACATGGGTTTACACATGTAATAGTTACAAAAAAGCGCGCCATTTACAGCCAATAAGACTGCCGATGCAACGCCTGCGCAGTGCAGTTGGGGAGCCCAATTAGGAGCACTGAGGAATATCTCCCTAAACGTTTTTGGAATATTAACCAAAAAATGGTGAATTTTCCCCAAGATTTTGATGGAAAGAAATCTTTGAGATGACTGTAACATTAATAAATGTTATCTTCAAAAAAATGTGTCAAATTATTCAAAATATTGTGCTAGCTTCTCAAATATTTTAGGGCAAAATATCTTTCCGAACATACGGTAATACTTCAAGAATTTTTAGAAAATTTAACTAATCAACGTGGAAAATCAAACATTATTTTTGTTTGTCCGTCCGTAAACACGATAAGTCTCGAAAAAATGAACGGATCAAATCGAGCTTTGGCACACTTTTTTTAGGTGCCAAAATAAAGAACGAGTTCGTTGACTAGCATTTCTTGATTAATGGTTATGGTCTTATCCATTGAGAATGCTATCCAAAAATCGAATATTCCGTTTTCACGCCGAACGACGACAGATACGCGAAAAAAAGGTTGAAAGGAGAATTGAAGCTTTTGAAAATGTCTACAATTTTTGTCTGAACCATTTTCTAATAGGACTAGCAGTTTTGGTTTTATGGATCGAAAATGAATAAGTCGAAACTTCTAAATTTAAACCAAACGACGACAGATGAGTAAAAAAATTCTATAGACGAATTGTAGCTTTTTAAAAAACCTATAATTTTATTTCAATCATTTTTCGGTGAGACGTGATATTTTGGTTCTATTTTTCGAAAAACCTACGAAAAAAATTGGAAATCCAAATTTTGTGCCAAGCGACGCAAAATATTGGAAAAAATTTTAGGAAGTAATTATAGCTTTTGAGAAGCTATGAAAAATTTCTCGAAACTATTTTTTGATAGGTTTTAGTAGGTCATTTCGGTTTTATTTATCAAAAATACTATCTCAAAAGTCGTCCAAAATTGTTTTGATTTTTCATTTTTTCTGTGCGATTAAAATTTGATTTGTCGACTTTTTAAGAAAATTCAAAAAGTACTCGAAAAATCGAACAATTTATCCTCACGACTTTTTTCGATAAAAAGAAAATTATCAGAGTTATAGCATTTTCAAAATTCAAAAAACAAACGAAAATGAAAATTTTAAACCAAACAAAGCACGATATTAAAAAAAGTCTTGGAAAAAACGTTTTCTCTCAAAAGTCTCACAAGATCATAATAACAACTTTTTGAATTTCCGTGAAAAATCGAAAACTCAAATTTTGATCGCACATAAAAATAATACAAAATCAAAAATTTCATTTTTCGGTCAAACTATACAAGATACAAAAGAAGATTAAGACACAAAAATTATGCATCCAATAAATGGCTATATATTTATCATAAACCACTTTTGGATTGCACCCGTAGTTTTTGTTTCAATCATGAAAAATATTTACGTTAGTTTTTTTCGTCGGAAATTGGTATTTGTAGACAAAAATGCAATAACTTGATTATTTATATATTGTACAAAAATATATAATAATTCTGAAGACAAGATATCAATTTTCATGAATTATCAAAAATATTGTCCTTTCTTTTCTTTTCTACTATTTCAGATAATAAATACTATGCAATACAAAAATTTTGTATTATTATTAATTTTATATTTTAACTTAAAAATTACGTATCACGAGAAGTTGGTAAAAAATTATAAATCAGTACATATTTTCCCTTAGTTTCGAAATCGGAAGAGATCTGTGTCTGTCTTATTGCGTTCTATCATAAATTAGAGAGATTATTTCAACGCAAATTTAGTAAGGTTAAATAAATTATATGTGTAAATAATAAAATTATAATTTTTTCATTATGAAGCAATGACTTGTAAATACGTTTTCTTGGTAGAGAGCCACGTAGCCTCTTTACCTATTACATAATATTATAGATTCTTATTGCCTAAATAAAGTTGAAAATGTTACGCAATCGTCTTCTCCTGATAAATTTTTTTACTTTTTTTATAGATTCTCGATTATAAGGCAATGTTATCTTTTAGGTAACTCCCAATTATCAATGAATTTTGAACCAAATAGTTGAATTTTCAACTGAAAAGATGAATTTGCTACTAAATAAGACGAATTTTCAATAAAATAGTAAAATTTTCAACTAAAAGATGAATTTGATGCTAAAAAAGACAAACTGTCAAAGAAATAGCTGCATTTCTAACCAATAATGGAATAGTTGAACTTATATTTAAAAATATAATTTTCAACGAAAACATTTTTTAAAGAAAGTATTTAAATTTGCAGCCAGAGATGCATGGACAGCTAATACTGAGCGTCACTGCTATTGTTCTCACGTTTTTTGTTTCTTGAACAAAATATAAACATTTTATCGTAAAACCGGCTCTATGTGCTTCTAGATATGATCATGGAGATGACGTATGCAAAAAATTAGACAAAAATATTCAATCGTGCATCCTGAAAATTAAGAACCGATTCCACATTCTGATAAAGGGCCCATTATAAAATTAACAACAGTTTCAATCGCAAAGAATAATTATTGGGGATCCATGTAGCATTTTTTCTTAACTTCTACAAGAATTAACTGACAATGAACTTACATCTTGTATTAGAATTACTTTGCAGTTTATTGCTTGTAGGGTAATAATATTATAAAAACAATGAAATAATTTGTGCTTAGGACAACTGAAGTGCCATAAGAAGTACCTACTATCTGCTATACTTTCCAAATTTTCACGTGTTTGAAAATATGTAATTTTGTTTTCAAAAAACACTAATTTATCAGATTTTGTAAAAAATGATGCGATACCACTGGTTAGTGCGTCGGTTGTAGTCATGCATTTAAGCATGCGATTATACATATGTAAATGTATAAGTCACCATGTGTACAAATTGTGTATGAATGAAAATACAAAATGTAGATCATACAATGAATGATAATTTCAAAAATGATTTTTTTTTCGTTGAAGAAGGCTTATTGGATATTAATAGACTGTCACTTAGAATTCCAGTCTCTGCCTGAGAGAATATATAAAGCTTGGATTATAAATTTCAATTTACTTCAAAACAAATTTTTCATCATTTTTTTTGAAAATCTGTCTAACAGTTACAAGCTTTTTAGAGGAGAATTAATCATTTTCTTAAATACGGAAGGTTCTGAATTTTGGTTGACTCTCTTGTCGTATCCAAGATTATAACACAAAGTCACTGGATTTTTTATCAACAACTTTTTTCCCGTTTAGTGAGTAATGTTTCTATACTTTGTACCCACTATGGAGTTAACAACAATTTAAATTACAAAGAATAATGATCTAGGTCCTAGAATATCCATGTACAATTTTTTATGCTCTGCTAGAAAAATTCACAGAGAAAAAAAATACCCAAATATTTTGTAGTGTTAACCAACTTGTGTAAAAGAATTGCACAAAATCCTAACTTTATCCTGCTTAGAAATCTTACTTTGTATTGACTTTGGGTCATATAATAACTAGGATAAGGATATTTCTGTGTCTAAAAAAGAAAAAACAGAGATGTGTCCAAGTTTCTACAACATATTTTGAGAGTTGTTTTCTTGTTGATTTCACTAGTTTTCTAAACAACATTGTTTGAACAAAGGTTTTAAAAATTTGTTATGCATCCTTTGAGAGACCTAAATGAGCCCTAAATTATAATGCAAAGAAATATGTACTAGACTTTTTTTTCTATGCGTGGTCCTGCCAGCTTAACGGTAAACTAGCAAGACCACCGTTTTTTTAAAATCCCGAGTGTCAAATATGGCAATAGAGCATTAAATAATCCCTAAATTATTGTGTAAAGAAATATTGCCTAAGTCGTCTTTTTCTATGTGTGGTTCTGCTGTCTTAACATTAAGGTAGCATGACCACAGGTTTTTTCAAAAATAGGCCGAGCATCAAATTCGGCAATAGGGCATTAAGTGAGCCCTAAATGAGCCATAAATTATTCTGCAAAGAAATATTTTCTAAGTAGTTTGTTTCTGTGTGTGATCCTGCTAGCTTAAGGTTAAGCTAGCATGACCACAGGTTTTTTCAAAAAAAGGCGGAGCATCAAATTTGGCAATGGGGCATTAAGTCAGCCCTAAATGAGCCCTAAATTTTCTATAGGTTTTCAGTCCATTTTTGCAATGTAGTCCTGGCAGCTTAACGGACCTAGAGAATCCTTATAAGCTATCGAGTATTATACAATAATTTGTTGCTTGTGTTGCACAAATTATGTGTTACATCTGAATAAAAATATGCAACTCGCAACAGAGAATATTCTTTAAACAACTACAATATTTGACCTAGAGGACAAATTTTCTAAATAATTGCAAATGACAACTATTGTTTTAAATGGAAGGGCAAATTTTAAATATGCCTAAAGGCTTTAAAATTTTAAAGTATTTACCAAAACACCTGGGGCGACCTTAGTTTATAATTTTTCTTAAACTGCTTCAATTTTGATAACTACGTTTTAATTTAGGGAAAAAGTTTCAAATGATAAATGAAAACATATTCAAAAAGTAGTTTCAATTTCAAAAATTAAAACTTTTTAATTAAATAAAACTCTTCTGACGATTAAAAAAAAAGTTCATGGATATTCCAGCTTTTAGGACGAATTTGAAACGAATTTATTGAATATAATTGATAAATATCAAATGTCTCATCGAATAGAATTCAAGCGACATGGTATAGAAATTTTTTATTTTTGTCAAATAATAATATATACAGTAAATAGAATATAAAACTGTTTGTCTTCTTTCACGTTCAAGACGCGTGAAGGAGAACAAATATAAAAATCTGAAATGAATCTCATTAAAGTGTACTTAAGGTTTGAAAAATAGTTTGTGATAATCCAATATTTCGTAAAATTGATTCATTCTTTCGAATAAGATTCTTAGTGAGATAAGGCTTAGGTACTCCAAGGTCCACTTCTGTACATAATTCGAGGCAGATGGGATACACAATTTCTCAATACTACTTCAGTAAATTATGTTGTAAATTATACCGAAAATAATTAAAAATTGTACCATTCTTATCGATTCATTATTACTTATTCACCGATGTCAAAGGCGTACAAATACTTATGATTCACGAGAAAGCGAACCACGTTAAAAACAGTTTATAGATTTATTTCACTATTTTCAACTAGAAATGTATGCTTTATGTTGACCAGTTATATTTTAATTTCATGAAGAAGTATCAAGAAGTATAATTCTGTCTTGGAACATTCCAAAAGAATTACAATTTTGACTTAGAATTGGTTATTTTCGGAAAGAATTATGTTTCACAGAAATAATCTTTCATAACCCCTATGCCTTTCCAACGTCTTGTGACTAGTCACAAAAATAATGTAAATAAATGGAAAGGGCCTTTTTCATTTGTTTGTGATTCAGCTTATGTGATTAGCGACAGAAATACTTTCAGTTACACCCTTAACCTTTTCCATCGTGTTTTTGTCTTTGACGTTGCTTCAACTAGCAAGGTTGCCAATACCGAGCGCCAAACAGTAGCATTATACCCATGGGACAAAGCTATATTTTTTATTATTTTCGTGAAAAGAAATTTTTTAACATGAAAGTTTTTCTATATTTTATATTTGTTATGAACGATTCTTGTAATTCGAACGAATAATCGGTTTTTTGTTTAGAATGAATGTTCCGCCAGTCTAGACTCCAGCTTTAAAAAATGTTTTATCAAGTACCGGTTTTGTATACACAACCATAATTTTATTGATATTGAAAAACATTGATTTTTTTTAAACTAAGAGATATAGGTTCTCTCATATCTTTCAGCTTTCGAGAAAAAAAAGATTAACACGGTTTTTTTCAAGTTCTGTCCGAGGAGATCGTAATCTGCCTGCCAGCAGCGTTTTCTTTCAATAATGTTTCAGCACAGAGAGGGACGGCCAGGCCATCCGCCTGAAAGAGAGTATCGTGTCGCCTAAACGGGATCCCTATCCTTCTCCTTTTCCTGCTGTCATAGATTCCTGCTACTGATCCTACCTCTCCTCTGGAGCCACCTGTATACCAGATTTCCCCTTGAAGGAACGGGTTACCATTTGGTTTCCACATATCCCTCCTTGGGATACAAACGCTGAAAGTTTTGGTGAAGCTGAAGCATTTTGTTATTTTATCTTGCCTCATCTCTGGAATCGGCAGTGTGCTGTCACTTGGAAGCCTTGTGTGTCTAGTCTCCCGAATCCTGAGCTATCGCACCAGAACCGTACAATGCGCATCGCTAACCTTAGAAGACCCATCAACGCTTCCAGATGAGCCCCCCTGACTAGGATTACAAAGTCATCCGTATAGCCCTGAGTATAGTACCCCTCTTTATATAGCCTACGAAGGAGGCCATCCACTACAATGCATCACAGGAGAGGTGGCAGGATACCCCCCTGTGGGCATCCCCGTGGCTCTATACCCCTGACCAGTCCTTCTCCCCATTTGGTTCCGAGTCTCCTCTGGCGTATCATGCTCCCTATCCAGCTTACTAGCTGGTCTGAGACTCCACACCTCGAAGCCCTCGGCAGATGACTTCTGGAGGAGTATTGCCGAAGGCACCCTGTACATCCAAAAATATGACCACAGAATACCCCTTCTTTTCCAACTGCTGCTTCAATTTTGCTACGACAGGAACCTGCCTGATAGGCTTGCTGCCCTCTGTGCAGGGGGGAGGCTAATAGCAACTCATCCTTGATATATCTCTCGAGCAGCTTCTCCAACGTCATCAGGACGAAAGACGTTAAGCTGATCGGCTGCGATTCTTTTGAGGCAGTGTAACCCTCACTTCCAGGTTTGGGAAAAAAGGCTACTTTGCCATCCTTCCATGCCGATGACACGCGTTTTAGGGCAATGCTTGCCCTAAATAGTTTCGTCAGTGGAGGGACAACGAACTCCATGCCTATCCATGTTGGATAGACGCCATTCGCCCCTGGTGATTTAAAGTGACAGAAGGACCCTACGGTGCATTCCACCTTCTTGTTATCAACGACCTTGGCGGCGAAATTCCAATCGGCGTTCTCCTTCTCTTGGTCTCAGCCTTCCACCTCTTGGTCGTTTCGAATTCGCTGAAAACCCGGGAAGTGAACTTCCATTAGGTGATTCAGCGTTGCTTCACTTTCTTCTGCAAATTCACCTCAGTCGAGCCCTATGAGCCCGAAGCGAGCTTCCGGATGTTTTTCCAGGTCTCTCTGGATCGCAAGGGTCATTTTTTTAGGAACCCACTGTTCCATTCTATACAGGCTTTTTCTTTCATGAATCGTCGGCATTTTGAGGTGTGCAATAATAATTTATTTAAAAAAATTCATCAATTTGAAATAAATTATTTATTTTCGACTGGTTATTAAAAAATCAATTATTCCATAAAAATGGTTGAATTTTTAGAATGAAATAATAACATTTTTCATTGTATAGATAAATTATTCATTTTTCATTGAAACCTGCATGTGACATAGGCATTTGAATATTGAAAACAGCACATTTCATAGGATTTGTGTCAATCTAAGCGATTTTTAAGGTATTCTAAAGGTATTTTAAAGGTATCGTATTTCAATGAATTTAAAAATATCTCAAAGGATTTCGCACAACTTTGAATATTTCAAGGGATTTCAAAGAATATAATCAGATATAATGTAATTTCCCGGGATTCCAAGGGATTTTATAATGTTTTTTGCAGACGTATGTATATAAGTAAAAACCATGAAAGACATCGGAACGACTACAAGATTCTCCGTCAGAGGCAGCTTTTCCAAGTTGTTTTCCATCCGTCACGAGAGCGACTGCTGTTTTGTAAAAACAGCAGTCACAGACTATTTTAATCAGATTTCATAACTAAGAAAAATATAAGATAATCAATGCTAGTAGTATGAAGATGGACAGATATCATTATATCAGTACACTTTCATAAAAATAAACGACGAATTGAATTTCAAACTCGAATTTCAGAGAAAGACCTCAACACTTTTCGTTATTCAAAACGTTCAAAACGTTTACAAAATTCTCAGAAAGTATTATTGCATATTGAAAACTCGAGTGCATTGAACTTTTCAACAAAAATTTTGATTTGAAATTAAGAATTGGAAGTTATGTTCAAGAGAGGACGTATGTTTGTCTACAATTAAGTCTTAAGTCTGTAAATACTATATGTAGACACGTTTCCCTAGACCCAAAGGTTGTAAATAAAGCCAATTCATTTTCGGTAATTATCATCTCAAAGGCAAGCATGGAAAATAATTGAACATTTGCAATTAAAACTCAAGTACTTTATTATATGGATTACATGGAATGAATGTTGTTTTTCACAAACTATTTCATACTTCAGGTATCACCAGATGACTTGCTTCATGGCATACTCCTCCATGTAGTATTAGGGGGGCTAAAAGAATTATTAATAATGTTTATTATTATGTAAATAATCATAAAGTCTTAAAAAAGTGATACTTAAAAAAAATGGTATGCATTTTATTTGAAATGCGTAACAATTTTTCAAATTGAACTATTTCGCACTGAATGTTTTTAAGCAAAACTTTATCATGTTTGAAGCATTCGAGATTAATATATTTTAATTTTTTAGCGTTTAAAAGTAAACTACTTGTAATGACAGTATTTTATGATATTAAAAAAAATATTTCCTGAAGATAAGAAAATGTCTTGATACACAACTTACCTAGTCCACATGCATCCAAGCAGGTGCGCTGCTCTACAGTCATAGTCCATATATCATAACCATCATATACGCAAATTCTTGTCCTTCCCTCTTCCTAAAAACGTATATATATATTTTTTTAGTTTACAATTTTGCGGAAAACGAGCCGTTTTTCGATGAGAGAAAGAACGTGTAAATTTTGTTTTACTTACTGAGCAGTTTCGGCCACACCTGATACGACCATCTTCCTGCAATAAATATAGTTTTCAGTAGTACAGGTACTATTTTTCAACGTTTTTTTTATAGTTTAATGATTGGCAAGTGCACATAAATTCCATGTGATTAAAATGTTTTTTGTAATATTATATGGATATCCCCTGACAAAGGTAAGACTAGCACTTTTAGTGGGCGAGTAATAATTCTACAATAAGCAAGATACTTTTCCACACTGTTAGAAAAATCTGTACTAGATTTAGTATACATGTAATGGAAGCAAGAATGCCTAACATTAAATTAAATTTAGTATGCCAATGTACAGAAAATTTCGTATATTTATACTGAATTAAGTACACGCGTATACTGCATTTCATTTACGTGTATACTAAATTCAGTATGAATACGCTAAATTTACTGTGCGCTGGTATACCAAATTTAATTTCATGTTATGCATTCTTGCTTCCATTACATGTATACTAAATTTAGTACAGACTTTCCTAACAGTGCATATTTTTTTCTTACAATAATGGTATTGTTACCAGTTGGAGAAAGACAAATATTTAATATCCGTAATATGAAGGATGAAGGCATCCTGTTATATATATAATATATACATTTTAAAATAACTGTACCAAATGGCTTGGTGGTATTAATTCTCTATCTTCGGAAGGATGAATTCGATGCTCAAACTCACAAGCTCCATGATGTATTAGCACGACATCTAAAATCATTATTATTGTTTATTATAGTTTATTATAGTATGAATGATTATTCCATCGTAAACACCTAATCCTTCCTTAAAAATGGCATATGTCATACACTGTTAGAAAAATCTCTACTGAATTTAGTATACATGTAATGGAAGCAAAAATGCATAACATGAAATTAAATTTAGTATACCAGTGTACAGTAAATTTAGTATATTTATACTGAATTTAGTACACGCGGATACTAAATTTCTTATACGTGTATACTAAATTCAGTATGAATATATCAAATTTACTGTACGCTGGTATACTAAATTTAATTTCATGCTATGCATTCTTGCTTCCATTACATGTATAATAAATTTAGTAGAGATTTTTCTAACAGTGTATTTAATATGTAAACAAATCCAAATTGAATTATTTCGCATTGAATATTTTAGAGAGAAGGAAAACAATTTCGTTTTGACAGCGTCCGAGGTTGAAATATATCATATTTTAATCGTCCGAAAGAAAATTATTTGTTAAGGCGGTATTTCAAGATATTCAAACGATTAATTTTCAGAAAATATCTTGCTACATTACTTATTCTACATCCTCTTAAACACTGGAAATGTTCTGGGCTCGTATACTCGCTATAAAAACCAGAAGATATACAAACGTCCTCGTCACTTCCCTCCTAGAAAATATATTTTCTCATTTTATGATTTTGGGAGAACTAATCTGTTTTTGATATAAAAAAGACTGTTTAAAATTTAGTATACTTACATGCGCATGTTGGATACATCTCCAGACACAATCTTTGGGAGTTCGCTACAAGAAATATCATTTTAGTTAGCAGAAGCGCTAGTTATCAAAACTATTGCAGTTTGATGATTTTCAGTGTCACACAAATTCCATATGATAGAAAATTTTATTTAAAAATGTAGATATATAATATACAGGAATTTTGTATAACTGTTCTGAGTGAAGCGAAACTCACCTGTGGTCGTATAGGACGGATCTGTTTAGGAAAACAGAAAAATTGTTAGTAATCTTAATATGAATCAAATAAAGGATTATATGGATTTTATATAACTGTTTTTAATAGAGTGAAACTTACAGGTCGTTTTGCTAAGATTTCAAAAAATGTAGAACAAAATGTAGATTTTTGACGATTTTGAAATAAAATGTTGAAACTTTTAAGATTTTTCAAAGGTTTTAGGATAATAATAATTTATTCTTGATATTTCTCGAAAAATTATTTTTGATTTGGAAAAAAATAATTTAAAGGCAATATTAATTTTATTAATCTTTAATGTTTCTAGTTTAAAATTGCTGCAAATGATATAAATTAACTGAATCTGAATCTTTGAAATGTAAAATTTATCAAAGTTAAAAAAATGTTGTTTTGCAGTATAAATGCACTTTATTAAAATTTTGCTAATTCAGAATTATTAATAGCTTTCATTTTATACGTTTAAATTATTGAGCGCTTAGATAAACAAATTTTTAATTTCACTTTTGAACGTTTATAATTCAAGAGTTTTTTCTAAATTTTATGGTTATATGGTTATGGTTATATATTTAGGTTATATAAATATAATTTTCCTAAGATTCTTGAGAAAATTTGAAACGATTTTGGAAGATTTCAGATGTATTGAAAAACAAACTAGAAAATCTTAAAGAAATACTTTTTTTGTTACAGGATTTTACAAAAGATTAGGAAAAGCTCGGGTCCGTTTAAAAGATATTTAGGTCTTTTAGTAGTTTGGAAGCAATTTAAAAATAGTGTATAAATTTTTAAAAACCTTTTCAAATTTGAAAATGTTTTTAATCTCTTCACAACTTTTAAAATTCCTAATTGTATTTCAAACTGACTCAAAGTTTTCTCAAAATTTGGAAAAATCTTACAAAATTAAAAAAATTGCCTTAGAATCTTCCAGATTTTTTTGACATATTCAGAAACCTTTTGAAATCAATCAATCTATATTTTGTTTAAAATTTTTAAAAATCTTTTCAAACTTCAGATTACTTTTAAGTCTTTTAAAACTTGTACACCTACTAAATATATTTTAAAAGTAATCGTTTTTTTTTAATTTTGCAAAATTAAAAAAATTGCCCTAAAATCTTCCAGATGCTATTTTTGAAAACTTTTGAAATCTTTTAAAAGTTTTTAAAATCTTTTCAAATATTCTGTGAGAATTCATTTTTGAAAATAAAAAATCATTTGAAATTCTGCTGACAATCTTGAGAAATTTTTCTATACTCTTAAAAGCTTTCAAAATTTTCAAGATTTAAATGATTTTTTGATCTTTTCAAAACTTCTGAATATCTGTTGAAACAATTTGTTTTTCCTAACATTTTTTTAAATTCTGCAAAATTCAGAAAAATTATCCTATTATTCACCAGATTCTTTTTTACATATTTTGAAATCTCAGGAAACTCAAAACTTAAAGTTAACTTGTTAAAATAAAACGGAAATAATTTTTAATTTTCCCAGAAATATTATTGACAGTACCGGTAATTTTTTGGTTGCCGCTAACGGTGAGATAGCAATATATTAAAAACAAAATCATTTCGCAATTTGAATAGTTCATTTGCATTTAAAGTATTCTTTTTTATTAATAATGCTTAGGAACATTCAGAAATCAATTTTATGTTTGAAATTACTTTTAGTCTACAATATTATTACTTATCATTACTACTAATTTGATGAAACTCATTTAAAAAAAAAATTTAATATCAAAGACTGAAGAAACGTTTTTAATTTTCAAATTAAGAATGTTGGTATCTAATTTCAAACATTTACAACTTCAACCCAGTTTTATTGAAAAATATGATACTGTTTATAGTCAAAACTTGCCAATTTCCAAAATTTAAGGATTATTTTATCTTAAACTTTTATTTTTGTACAATATTCTAATTTTGAATCTATTAATTTTAAATCATTTAGATTCAAAATTTTTAAGTTTAGAAATTACACTGATCAGCCGTTTGTTTTTTCAGATAATTATAAATAAATTATAACTTTAAAATCGTCTTGATAGTTGATACTCTTTTTATTCAATATATTTATAGCAATTACTGCGACTCATATTAGAAAAGTACTTTTTTTCATCATCAAGCTTTTAATACAAAAGCCTATTAAAAAAAGATTTATTAGACAATAATTTTATCTTATATTGGAAGGTCCAATTTTATAGTAGAGATAAATCGAACGATTTTTTTTAACATGCCATAAAATCGGCCAAATGCTGAAATTTTATACGTATATTATCATCAGTACTTGCCACATTAGTGATTTGTTATTGATAATATATAACATAGGAATTTAAAAAAATTGTTTTAAGTAAAGTAAAACTGACCATTCCGTTCGGGTTCGCCAAGGTGGCCGAGAATATAACTGCGCTGGCTGTAAAAATAAAAATAGTGAACATATTTATTTATTCATTTTTTCATTTGCAATTGAATTTCATAGAAGTGAGACAGGTTTAATAATAAAACGATGTAAAATGTTTAAAACTATCTAAACATTAATTTATTTTATTTTTGATAATTTCGTATTCAATCATTTTGAGTATAATACCGGACATTTTCTATATTTGACCAAATATTATCAAAGATATATTATTTTTAGTGAAATTTGCAGAAAGTCAGAAAATGAAGAGAAATCCAACCCGGAAGTTCGTCATATCAAAACATTTTGCCGCAAACACTATTTACAAGGATGGATACTCTTAATTTTTCAATTATTTTTGATATCAAACCTAATTCTTACATTAATATGTATATTGAATCATTCTAAATGTAAAATATTTTTAAATTCGACGCCATGAAAGTTGATCAATTTTAAATTGAAAACGTTAAAAAAAAAAGAATAATATGTGAGATAGTAACTTTAGACAATTACTAAATTTTATAAGTTTCAAATTCTGTGTGCATGAAACCAAATTATTTTAGATGGTACAATTATATTATTTCAAATTAAAAGTATTGATAGTTAAATAATGTTAAATTTATAGAATATGTCCCTAGACGAATTATTGTAAATTGATACATTACAAATTGCAGTAAAATCTCACTTTTAAAACGTTGAAAATTGCAAAATCCGTGAAGTTTTTCATGTCCAGTTTGAAAGTCTTTAAAACTAAATCAATTTTAATTCTAAGCCTTCCAAATGAGAGTAATATATAGAAAATCTATAAATGAGTATTGAGTACAAAGGGATTGTAAGTACGATGAGTACAAAGGTATGCCCGCCTCTAATCTCTAATCCGACGCGAGATATGCTTGGTGAAAGCAAGTGAGGGGTAACGCGCTGGGCGAAATGGTGGGGGTGTACTCCTCAGGTATGCGGGTGCGAGTCGGCCTATGTCCAAGGGCAGAAGTTAAAATATAAGTTTAAGAGGTTTCGCATGAACTCAGATTTTTCTGTACTTATTTTTAAAGAAAGATCCAGAATCAATATACTATTCGGAAACAGGATAATCAGACAATCGTGTTTAATTTCCTCATAACTCAAACAAAATGTGCGTCATGGAAAAGGGATCTTAGCAGAAAAATGAGTTATATCCCTTTTCTTCTGTATGAAATGTTTTTCTTAGTTTCAAATGCAAAGGTATGTGACTTCTGTTGAAAGTATTTATTTGACTATTAATTTAAATCGACATGAATTTCCTTTTTTTCTAAAAAAACGAAACTTTATTTGATAGTCTCCTTTTTGACGCCCGGATTCATTTCTTTAATAAAATCTGAGCACAGCAAGTATGTATTTTGTTTTTATAGATAATTACTTACTCAGTAAGAAAGCGTACGCCACTTTTCCCGTCATCTTGCAAACTGAAGAGCAAGATAATAGTTTTCCAATCAAGATTTTTCCTCAAAAAAATAAATAAGTTAGGCAAAAAAGTGGTATCTGGAGAATGATTACAGTCCTCGTTACAGTTGCTTTATATAGTATGTGTGTAACGAGCACATTTCTAAGGTTCGGCGCCAAACCAAATAATTCCAAGATCTTATAATGTGTGCTGATTTATTACTTGCAAACACGAAAAATTTTAGGAGAAAAAAATTAAATCTCAATAAAGCTTCTTATCTTGTCTATTGTGACAGAGTACGCTCCACCGTGTTATCTCGATTAAAGTTATATATTACTAAGGAAATTTCAAAACGCTGAAATAACGTACTTACGACTGAAGCGAAATATTTTGCTTCAACTCGAACTATCTTTTCTCAAGTTTTGCATCGCGCAGTATTTTTGTATTATTCCAGATCACCTGACATATACATCATATAGCATAAAAATGTACACGTGCTTAAACGGTATTACAATTTTGTCTTGATTTAGGAGGCCAATCTGATTGCTTAGGATTAGGATGTATTTCTTTTTAATTATTCACAATAAGACGGAGCTTTGGAAAAGTATTTTTTGAAAAAAAATTCTGAAACTTTTCGGATTTTTCAATGATAACTTTTTAAACTGAATTTTTGATGAAAAATCCATTTTTTATTTTCTACACAATTTTGTATAGGTAGTTTATAATATGCTCTGACAGCATACTGGCATCTGCTGCATTTTTGGTGTCTGAATGCATTACTTGTACTGATTTTGTCGTCAAATTTCGTAAAAGTAATGACTAATTATGAGCAAAAACTAAACGAGAACAAATGTCATTGTTATGAAAAATAATTGTTGTAAACAAAATGACTTAGTGAAGAATTATTGCTAAGTAATTTTCATTATATTCCAGAAGAAAAAATCAATTTTTGGATTACGAATGCATTAGACGAGAAAAATTTTTTGTAACATTATTAATATTAATAACAGTAGGGAATCTTTATTGAAATGTCTGATAAAAGTTTGAAAACTTGTTATTAACTTTTGATTACGTCGAAAGGACAGAGTTCAAATGTTGGAAAATAGCCAAATTATGCATTTACTAATGAAGTTTGCTTAAACAATTATCAAGTGTTATCCATTCACGCACCTAAATCCATAACATGATGAAAATGGTTCAAACCAATTTTTGTGAACAATGAAAAAATGTTTATTGTCATCGAAATGACCCTTAACAAATTTAAAAATTAGTTATTTTCATTTGATTGCGCCGAAAGAATGAAGTTTGTACGTCCAAAAATAGCGAATTGGTGCATTTGTTAATTAAGCTTGCTCAAACCACTATCAGTTTTCATTGGATGATCAAATATGATACTTTGGTTTAATTTTAAAGTGTTACATAACCGATTCTGTATAGATTTTTTAAATTTATTTTATCACGAGCACTTGATGTGGATAATTTTCCATAAAATTTGTTAATCAAATAGCAAATTATTTATTAGATTTCATTATTTCAACCAAAAAACTATTTTGGTCCATAAATTGTTGAAATTTTGTACGAATGAATCGTCTTCATAAATAAAAAAATTTATTTCAATTAGCGATGACTGTTTGATGCGGAATTTTATAAGATTTCATTTTTTTCGGCGTGGAAATCGAGTAACAATTGTCTTCTGAAAATCAATTTGTACATGAACATTTTTTTTTGCTTCGCTTTGTGTAGCGTCATAAAATCGAAGTGTTTTTTTCTGGGTGCGCAAAAACATTGTTTTTATGACTCTGATTAGGGTTTTATCATTTTTTCGAAATATACAACAGCAAAAGTTTACAAATTCGAAAAAAAGATTGTTTAATTATGCGAGATATGGGGAAAAAGCTCAGAAGCAAACTTGTGGCTTTCCAGACGGGTTATACAAAATGTTCTTTTAAGTTTTTTGATAGCTTACACCATTTTTCCAGTATTTCTAAAATTATATATCATTACTAATGATTGTAAAATAAAAAATACGGAAAAAAATAACTTTTCTTTTAGAAATCTTATGAAGGAATAGTTTTGCTTCTGCACTTTTTATCGCATCTCACATATTTTTTCCAAAAAAAAAACAAAGATGCTTGATTTTCAGAAAAACGGTCGCCATTTTCCTTATTTAATTTTTTTGGTTTTTCTTCGCAAATCTTGAAACAGCATAAAAAATTTTTACTTTTGAAAGGAATGCATATTTTAATCTAATATTAGACTATACAGATGACTCAACATTTAATTTTCTTCGTGTTTGTCAAAGATGCTGCGGATATATAATAGTATGTGCTTTTGACCGTATTCGACAATTCGTCAGAATTAAAAAGAAAAAAATTAGTTATCTGAATTTGTTTGAAAAATACTGGATTAAAAAAAATGGTTCTTTACATTACTCATTTAAAATAAAATAGTACTTATTTAATCTTTTTTCGCATTATTTTTTTTATTTTCCAATTCTTTTTTTCATTTCTTTTTTATGAACAGATGATTTCTGTAGCCTAAAATAAGAATATAGTTTTAATTTTTTTCTCTGTTAAAGGTGTGACTGATTTTTCATAATTTATTTGTAGGTAAATTCTTCCATCGTTAGCAGCTGGAGAAAATTGTAAATATAATTATAATTCAACTTATTATAATTGACTCTTAACTTTATTAAACACTTAACTTATTTGTAAATTATATTGAAGTAATAAATTTTTGAAATTAAAATTGAAAAGAAATGTTATTTTTAAAATAACTTGTGGGCTTAAGGCAGTTCATCAGAATGTGGAATCGGTTCTTAATTTTGAGGCCGCACGTTTGAATATTTTTGTCTATTTTTTTGCATACGTCATCTACATGATCATATCTAGAAGCACACAGAGCCGGGTTTTCAATGAAATGTTTATATTTGGTTTAAGGATTAGCCAATAAAAAAATTAAGTACGGTCGATTTAATTTGTTTTTTAATTGTTTAAACAAATTTATATTATTTGAATTTTACTTTTGACTACAAGAATGCATAAAAATGTTTTTTGCGCATTTTTCAAAAAACTGCGTAGCATTTTGGAATGCTTGCTATTTGTACTTACTCGCGATTGTTTTAACAATTTACTATGGATTTAACTACTTTGTTTAAAATTCATCGTTTTTTAGTAATGTTAACTGATAAAAAATTCGGTTTTTTGTTGGTGAAAATTAATTTTTACATTCTCCTCCTAATGTCTGTCTGTCTGTAGTCTGTAGGCGCGATAACTTTCGAAAAAATTACCAGATTGGAATGAGCTTAGGCACACTTTTTCAAGGCCTCAAGGAAAAGGACAAGTTCGTTATCCAGCTATTTTGTATGAAAATTCAAAAAGAAAGAGCATTTTCAACTACTTGGCCAGCAGAAGCCCTATTCAAACATCAACGACCAGTACCAGTGAGTCATCCCCCACTTCGTCATGGCGCGCCAATGATAAGTCAATATGGGATAACATAAAATAGTGAACTGTGGAGATTCAATTCCTTTGACTTGATACAGTGGAAAATCTCTGATTCATTGAAGAACCCCGAGTGCGCTGAGTGTAATAAGTTCTGCAATAAAGTACCTGGTCGAAGTAAAAAATTGAAGCTGAAGATGAAGCAGGGAATTACAGTGATAAGCTCCAACAAAAAATCGTTGTTCACAATTTTGTGTGTGGAAAATGTCGACTTTTTCAGTATAAAAAAACGAGCTTAATGTTAAAAACGAAAGCGATCATCTAAAATAAATTTCTGATGATCTGGCAGTCAAATAGTAGGAAATGGCTGTTACTCTATTTACACGTTTAGTTCGTATTTATGTCTTTATTTTTGCGAATATGTATACAATTTTTTGTCCCGATTTGAAAAGATAATGTTAAAATCAATAAAATAACTGTTCATTGCTGTTATCTTATTTTTATATAACGTTCTGTAACAAGTTTTCTTGTAATTTGTTTCAAACTGAGCTTACCATTATGTCCCAGTGAAGTTAACAATGCAGGAACAGAGGTTGGTTCCCAAATTTATTCGTATTTGGCTTTTTGAGGCTTGAGAGTTGCAACGCCTCTGAAGAATCTTATTAAACAAGGACTGTGGTCTATTTCGGTTAAAACAATGAGCGATACCGCATATCTATAGGTATTCAAGGTTCCGTACGAGTTAAGACATTCACATTGTTCGTTTAAAAATTGAATTATTTTAGAGATTGAAGCTTCGAAAGGTGAGATATCTTCTTGTATGCAAAACTCCCACCATAGGCGGATTGGTTTTTCATACTGTTTGATTGTACTCGAGGTTAGAGATGCGAAAACCATTGGAGAAGCTTCTTGGTAGATTCCTTTCAGTTCGAACGATTGCCGGATAATTTCCCGGCAACCAGGGTAAAGTTCATCGGATGTTATTTCCTGAAATGAGATGTTAATACATTTTTTCTTTCTTTGAGTATAATTGGTTTAGTTGTGAACAGACTATTAAACACCAAATAACACTTCTAAATAATAATTTTTTACGTGATAAAATGTTCGCATGTTTCATGGACCGCACAGAAAAACACAATGAAATCAGCAGTGAGTGGAAAGCTGCATGTCATCCAGTAGGGAATGCGAAAAGTTTCCTTTTTTGCCGCGAGCTTTAAAATCTGTGGATTGGACCAAGCAACTAACGTTACTACAATATTTGACCTAGAGGACGAGACGACGTTTTTTTTTTCATCCTGACACTACAACTAAGTCTGAATGTGGTAAGATTCCGCCTTTCTAGAATTTTCAGTTCTGTAGGTCACCTGGGCATTTTTATGACCTGATTGCTAAGTTTTGAAAAAAAATATTGCTCAACGAATTTGCAGCGGCTTTCTTCATGCGCCCTACTTGTATAAGACGATTCCTTTGTTTCTAATGTCACATGCGAGGCCTTCATTTTTACTAGACTTATTAAGTATTTATTACAGCATCGTATGTAACAGGTAGCTTATGTTAGTATTTTTCGTCGGAAATTACTATTAAAAAAAAAATTATAATAGTTTTCAGATTATCATTGAGCTTCAGATTATTCAGTCATTAAATTCACAATTTTTGGATTTTTTAAAACAAAAATCACATATTACTTCAAAAATGATTCTTTTGAACATGAGGATATTTACGTTAGTATTTTTTGGCAGAAATTGGTATTTGTGAACAAAAATGCAACGGCTATATCAAAAATATTTCCCTTGATTTTCTTTTCTATTACTTCAGATAATAAATACTATGAAATAGCAAAATTTTGTATTAATATCAATTTTATATTTTAACTTAAAAATTGTGTAACACGAAAAGTTAGTAAAAAATTATAAATTAGTACATATTTTGCATTTAAAATTGACAACTTTGAATATTTGAGTTTAGATGTTTCCAAATTGCGTTCTATCATAAATTAGAGAGATTATTTTTGACGCGAATGTAGTAAGGTTAAATAAATTCAATGTGTAAACAATGAAATTATAATTTTTCCATTATAAAGCAATGACTTGTAAATACGTTTCCTTAGTAGGGATAGATTCTTATGGCCTAATAAAGTTGAAAATGTTACGCAATCGTCTTCTACTAATAAACTTTTTTACTTTTTTTTATAATTTCTCGATTTTAAAGCAATATTAACTTTTGGGGGAACCCCCAATTATCAATGAATTTTTAACCAAATATTCAAATTTTCAACCGAAAAGATGAATTTGCTGCTAAATAAGACGAATTGTCAACGAAGTAACTGAATTTTCAACCAGAAAGAATAATTTTTTACCATAAAAGACGAATTTTCCACCAATTAGTTGAATGTTCACCCGAAAAAATCAACTTTCAACAAAATCGATCAATTTTTAACCAAATAGAAAAATGTTCAACCAAAAAGATGAATTTTATACCAAAAAAGACAAACTAAAAATATTGAGCGTTACTGCTATTGTTCTCACTTTTTTTTATTCTTGAACAAAATATAAAAATTTTATCGTAAAAGCGGCTCTATGTGCTTCTAGATATGATCATGTAGATGACGTATGCAAAAACTTAGACAAAAATATTCAATCGTGCGTCTTGAAAATTAAAAACCAATTCCAAATTCTGATAAAGGGCCTCAAGCCCACTACTTATTTTAGAAATAACATTTCGTTTAATTTTTGAATGAAAAAATTTATTAATCAATATATTTCACAAATAAGTTAAGTGTTAAAGAAACTTAAGAGTCAATTATGATAAATTGAATTATAATTATATTCCCAATTTTTCCAGATGGTAACGATGGAAGAACTTTCTTACAAATAAATGATGAGAAATCAATTACTCCTTCAACAGGGAGAAAAATGAAAAGGAGCTCCTTATTGGAGGCCACAGAAATTCACAAAAAAGAAATGAAAAAAGAATTGAAAAATATAAAAAAAATTTTAAAAAAAGATTGAATTACTAGAATTTTGTTTTACATTAATGAAATTGTACTAATTTTCATTCTGATGGATGGCCGTGAAACTCTAGTTTAAAAGTTTACTAAGGCATAAAACTGTTGGGGTTAGTTTGTTCTCTGTATTCAAAATACCTTTTTTTTTTTAATCCGGTATTTTCCAAAAAAAATCAGATGATTAATTTTTTCTTTTCGATTCTGTCGAATTTTCGAATACGGTCAAAAGTATATACTACTATAGATCCAGAGCTCTGATCATGGCTACTGTTGTGGTCCTGGTCGTGGCCACATCGGGGTACCCTCTATGAATCAGAGTTAGTTTAAATATTAAAATTGATTAAATTTAAAATTACCCCTTGTTTTAATTAGTGAATATTCAAGTAATTTTCAGTTCAGTGACTACTCCAAAGTAAATTAGTTAAATTTAACTTCTCATATGCAAAGAATATAAGAAACGAGGAAAAAGTAAAAAAAGCTTAAATTCATTTGAACAAAATGTGTAAAAATGTATATTTAGGGACGCATTAAATTAGTTAATAAATATACAATTATCAAGTTAGTATTAATTATGTTAGGTATTTTTTTAATCTGTTTAGAGTTTATACTGATTTAGATTTGAATTTGCCGCGCTAATCTCGAGTGTATTCGATTAGTCTTCCGTTCGATTATTTGGCAACGAACGGACGGAAGGAAGACAACTTTGTAAAAATGGCGAACAGTAAACTGATCAACCGGTAAAGTCATGTGGGTAAATCGCTTTATATAATTCTCAATTCACCTCGTTAATCATTTACCCAAATTTTTTAGTCCGGGTTGAGGCGTTCATATCAAACTAGAATTATCCACTAGAATTATCCAGCGCTCTAAGATTTCCGAAAGTGAAATTCGAGAAAGCGTCGACAATTTGAAGATAATTTATTGTTCGTTTTTGCGTGAAAATGTTAATCAGTTTGAGAATTGGGATCCAGAATTGGGACCAATTGTACAAAAAGATACCACTCTTCTTTTTAGTATGCTATAAAGGTACGTATATACCTAATGATGTAACTTTTTGGCATTATAACCTCACTTTTTTATTCTTTGCTACACGTGCCAAAAAACTTTTCAATCAAATGGACGAATTTTCAAACAAAAAAGATTAAACTTCAATCAAATATTATAATTTTCAAGAAGAAAAACAAATTTTTTAGAAAGCAGTTTATTTTTGATCAAAAAATTTTATTTACAACCAAAAAAGCTAACTTTCCTACCATGAAAGCTAAATTTTCTACAAAAGAGTAAAGTTTTTAAGCTAAAAAGTCTAATATTTTAGAAAACAGTGACTTTCAACAACAACAAAATTCACAAAAAAGATCATTTTCAATAAAAAAGATAAATTTTTCACGAGCTAGTTGAATTATCAACCAAAAAGTTGAACTTTCAACAAACAAGAATAATTTTCTACCCAGAAAGACGACTTGTTAACAAAAGATATGAATTTTTTACTAAATCGTTGAATTTTCAAGAAACAAGATTAATTTTCTACCCAAAAAGATGACTTTTGAACAAAATTCTTAAATTTTCTACCAAATAGTCGAATTTTTATCTCATAAAATATACATGATAAAGTTTCAACTCAAAATGGAATAGTTAATTTTTCAGATAAAAACTCTGATAAATTAACTTCGAGCAAAAATACCAATTTTCAACGAAATCGTTAAATTTCTCACCAAAAAATGTTCTATCAAAAAAGATGAATTTTTAACAAAATACATGAATCTAACAAGTTGCAGAATATTTTTCAAGATATTGATATAAAGTTTATTATAAAAATATAATGTTAAAGATGGTAAAATGACATACTTCAGACCAAAGGAATAAATATTCTTTTGGTCTGAAGTACGTCATTTTACCATCTTTAACATTATATTTTTATAAGTTATATCACTCAGACAAACAACATCGCTTTCCAAACATCTTTTCTAATCTAAATCAAGTTTATTGTTGAATACGTTACAAGGATAGTTGATGCGAAAGATTACAAAGACTTTTAAACTCTCTGTAAAATTAACGATAATTGTTTTTAAATATTTAAGTAATAAAGTTTAATATTCTTAATTCATTGTTTACTTTTTTATTAAAAAAATTAAATTTAATAATATTTTCATAAATAAAAATTAGAAGGGGCCTGGTCAGGGCCGATCAGGGGGATTAGGCGTTTCATTTCGAGTCTGGTCCTAACCGGGATACCTAATTGAGGCCAGCTCTGGCCCCGACCAGGGTCACTATGAAATTTCTGCACGGGTAGAGTAAAATATGCATTTCTTTCAAATGTAAAATTTGTCTATATGAAAAAAAATCTTGTTGCGTGATACATAAGTTTGAATGATTTAAACCTCATATAAAAAATTAAAAATTGGTATGTATAAAATCTGCTTGATTCACAATTTGATAATTAAGACACTGTTATGTTTCCTGATATCAGCAAAAAAGAGCGTACTCTGTCGCAATGGTGAAGATAAGGAGTTTTATTGAGATTTCATGTTTTTCTCCTAAACTGTTTTGTGTTTGCAAGTGATAAATTACACTTTGTAAGATTTTGAAATTATTTCCTGTTTCAAGATTTGGAAGAAAAATAAAAAAATTTTAAATGAGGAAAATGGCTGTAAAAAGTGCAAAGACAAAACTATTCCTTCCTAAGATTTCTAAAAAATGTTCTTTTTTCCGTACTTTGTATTGTACATTTTTCAGTAACGATATATAATTTTGAGAATATAGAGATATTGTATATATTGTATTTCCCCCACATTTGTGCACAGACCTTTTAAAATTAAAGGTCAAAGCATCGACAACTATCATTTGGCGATTGTGAATTCTCTTTTGTTAAAGCTCCTTCGGCTTTAACGAACACATTCTCATCACGTATCTCGTGAACTTTTCTACGTTATGTTCAACACTATTATGTCTTTTCATTTTTTTCGTCTCTTGTGTCCTTTTTCCAAAAATTTAATTTTTTTTATTTTTAATCTTATTTTTTACGATTAAAAAAAATCTACTTGTCCTTCCTAAAAATGATAAATAACGAATTTTTAGATCCTTTTTGGGTGAAGAACTTTTGTCTATTAATTTCTTTTCGTACCTTATCTCGTGTTTCCAAAAATTTAATTTTTTTTTCATTTTGATTCTTATTTTTTATGATAAAAACAAAAACTACGCGTCCTATAAAACAATTTTTAATGACAAATTTGTAGCTCTTTCTCGGATAAGCAATTTTTGTTTATTAAACGATCAAACGAACTTACCTGTATGTGAAGTTCGATCGTGATTATATGAAAGCCTCGTCGAGAGATTTAAAACTTGTAGTAGTCTGCTTCGCAGCCAGGTGGAATCACATGTTAAGGGCATGCTCTTCGGTGATCACGTGACCAAACCAGTCCTTGGTTATGAAATTTTTTTTGGTGTTCACCATGTCCAAACGCAATGATATATCGCTCTCAAAATTTGGAATATAGGAAATGAGACAATAAGTTGCGTTTGTATATTTAGTTTCAGTAATAATTTTGAAAAAAATAATCCATGTAAAAAATAATGTGTAAAATTTCATAACCGACCTTGGTCATGTGATCTCTACTTTACCGACGTTGAAAGCTTCTTTTTTTCTCCGCTAGAAATTGCTGAAAATGCTCCAAAAATAATGACAGGTTACGTGTGTGCAGATACTTATTTTTTGATTTGCAACAAATGTGCAAATGTTATTGTTTATATTGATTTTTTAAAATGTTTAGACGATTTTGTCCAAAATTTGTGTCAGTTATCAACATACGCGAATCAAAAAATCTGAAATGCATCAAACCAAACATTACCTGCAAAGTGCTCGACTCGAGTGGTAATATCCTATTTTATTAATTTATCAATGAAATTTCTTTGAAATTATAAACATATTGATGTATACAAACGTTCTTTAGTGCTTTCTATTGAATCGTTCAAATTCTAAACACGATATCTCAATCCGTGTGGACGTAGTGAGCACCAAAAAAAATGAAAATAATATTACACATTTATTTTTTACATGAATAATTTTTTTCAAAATTATTACTCAAACTAAATATACAAACGCAATTTATTGTCCCATTTCCAATATTCCAAATTTTGAGAGCGATATATCATTGCGTTTGGACATGGTGAACACCAAAAAAAATTTTCATAACGGAGGACTGGTTTGGTCACGTGATCACCGTAGAGCATGCGCTTAAGAGCCAAAAACAAAAAGGTGTACTCCCTGTATCGCGAACTCCGCTATCTTCATTATTTTAGAGAATAGAGAGGGAGATAGAGAGTGAAAATTGAGAAAAAATAGGGGTGGGGGGATTAAAAAATTGGGTGGGACTAAATCTCTCGACGAGGCTTTCATATAATCACGATCGAACTTGACATACAGGTAAGTTCGTTTGATCGTTTAATTATATTCAAGCCTCGTCTTCGAGATTTAAAACTTGTAGATGTTTAGAGCCAAATCCAATTTTCACGTTGATTTTAAAGCCAGCATTTATTTTCTTGAAGAAAAATTAATGGGGTGAACAAACAGAATAATTCAAGACATCAATTATTAATTCTTTTCCTTATTACCTAAGACCGTTCTAGCGAATTTAGTTTGGTCTAATACTATAGGACGATTGTAAAATCGCGCAAAGAAATTTCACTTATCTGACCACCCTGCTGTTCGACGTATAGTGTCAACGTCCACACCCTGCAACGCAGCGGATGATGTTGCCGCATGTTTGATACTGTACGCTGAGAATGTTTTGGTATCAATGCCTGCTCGGAAAAGGCAGGATTTAATCCATCGAGCTAGGGACTGTGGAGACGCTGGTCCATGCGGTTTTTTGAAACAAATAAATAATTTGTTTTCTTTTCGCTGAATCTCTTTGGTTCTGGAGATGTAGGCTAAAAGTGTGTTAGCCACACAGATGCTAGGTCTTTCTTTGAGAAAAGTTAACGTCAGTAGAGGTTGGAAATTATCCCGTCGTGAAGTTTTTATTCTGTCAGGTATCGTGATCCGAATTGATGAAGTGTCCTGATGAATCTGATTCATTTTGATCAGTGAGAAGGTTTGAAGTCTGTGAGCTGTAGCTAATGCGAGAAGAGTTATCATTTTTTCGCTAAATGTTGCAGGCTTAAGGCATCATTTGCTGGAGAATTTTCCCAGAAGGTCAAAACTAATTCTGGATCCCAGGTGTGACTGTATTTTGGTTTCGAAGGACGCAATTTGTACACACCTTTGAAGAAACGTTGTATCGCAGGATCTTTTCCAATTTCTCCTCCCAAAGTCAGAGAAATGGCAGAACGTGTTGAGTTTAGTTTCCCGTGAGAAGCCCCTTCATTGAATTGGTTAGAAAGGAAATCAAGAACATTAACAGTTGACGGCGTAAAAACACAAATTTGTCTTTCATTGCGAAAATTCCACCATTTTTGTAAAATGAAATTATATTGCTTGCGTGTAGATTCGGTAATCGACTCAACCATTACATCTGCGGTTGTTTTTGAGAAACCTCTCTTTAAATACGCCTTCCTGATAATTTGCCCGCTACCAGGGTAAGTTGCTTGGCTAGCGGATGTGGGAGCGACCTGCATGGGAAGAGCAATAGATTTGATGAGGGTTTAAAGATTATTGGTTGTTCAATGAGAGTCGATAAGAATAAGGGGTACCAGGGTTGGACAGTCCACTGAGGAACGATTATAATGCCAGTAGCCTGGTCATTAATAATTTTTCGTATGGTTGGAAGAATGAGGGAAAAAGGGGGGAAAGCATGGAAATTTAGGTCACCCCAATTGATGGTGAACGCGTCCACTGAAGATGCAAAAGGATCTCTTAACCACGAGCAATATTTTCCGCACTTTGCGTTTATACGAGAAGCAAAAAGATCGATTTTCGGTTTTCCATAACGAGTAACTATGCGGTTAAAAGCATAATTAGCAAGTTCCCATTCAGTATCGATATTATTGTTGCGGGACTCGCGATCAGCATCCGTATTTTCCCTGGAAGGTATATAAGATGCAAATAGCCAAATTTTCTTAAGCTCACACCACTGCCAAATCTGAAGAGCCAATTTATGCAACTTGGGTACACGTGTGCTCCCCATTTTGTTGATATAAGAAATTGCAGTGGTGTTGTCAACACGAAGGAGAATTTCGCATTCTGATAGGTTCGGAGCAAAACTTCTGAGAGCTAGTAAAATTGCCATCAATTCTAAATAATTAATGTGGTTGGTCATTTCTTCTGCCGACCAAAGACCACCTGTGGATTGATTATTACAAGCTGCTCCCCATCCTGTCTTAGATGCATCTGTGAAAATTGTGGGACTGAAGTTTTTTGATCTAATTGGACTACATGAGGACTCAATGTGGCTACTCCACCAATCAAGCTCAAATTGAACAGCATGGGAAACAGTCATTTGGCATTCAAAATTACCCTCGTTAATAATCAACCTTGATTGCTTTTCTCTTTCAAAATTTTTCGTGTAAAGAAAACCATAAGCAATAGCAGGACAACTGGACACTAAAGAACCTATTAAACTAGCAAATTCTCTAATCGTACAATGGGTCCCAGGCTGTAACCTCTCAATCATGTTTTTAATAGAGACCTTCTTTTTATCAGGTAATTCCAACATGAATTTTTTGGAATTAATTATAAGGCCTAGATATTCGCAGCGAGTGGTAGGAATGAGTTGACTCTTTTCCCAAGTGATGATAAAACCTAGTTTCGAGAAAAGGTGAATAGATTCCTGTACATTAGCCTTACACATATCTTCAGATGAACCTATACACAGAAGGTCGTCTAAATAAATTGAAGATATCAGACCGATAGAGCGAAGGTGATTTACGACTGGTTTCATAACTTTTGTAAATACGAATGGACTGGTTGAGAGTCCAAAGGGTAAGCATGTAAATTGAAACAACTCTCCGCGAAAAATAAGTCTAAGAAATTTGCGGTCTTGAAGATGTACAGGGACTGAGAAGAAGGCATCTTTAAGATCAATTTTTGCCATAAATGCCTCTGGGGAAATTAGTTTAATTGCAGTCCTGATATCTTCTAGTTTGAAATGCGGCGGTTTAATGAATGCGTTTACATTTTTGAGGTTAAAAATAAATCTTTTCTTTCCATTAGGTCTATCTATTAGAAAATAACTTGAAATGAACTCGTCTTTTTCGGAGACACAACGTTCTATAGCCCCCATGTCTAAGAAAAGTTTGATTTCACAATCTATAAGAGAGCTATCAGCATTTGAGAAGGAAGGTTCTGGAGGAGCGTTTACTTGGAAAGGAGGGGATTGAAAAGTTATTTTATAACCTTAAATGCATTCTAGCACAAAAAGATCAGAACAAATGGACTCCCATTCATTATAGAAGTATTTCAAGCGTCCACCAGAGTTCCTTACCTCTACTTCTTCGATTCTTCTGTAGGTTTCTGCTGTGTCGATGGCTTTTGAAACTGAGCCTTGCGCTTCTGGAAGTTTTGTTTGTTGAATTGGCCAAAAGGTTTGTTTGGATATTGCGATTTGGTGCCCGCTTGTGGTTTCTTGAATTTGACAAACGGGCCCTTCGAGTTTAAAGCACCTGCTTTATTTTGCTTGTTAGCTGGAGGAACTTTAGGATCTTGTCTAAGTTTCTCCATAGTTTTAACCTCTTTGACTTTCTCTGAGAGATTAGAGCCATACAAAAATTTATCTGGAGTTGTACGCTCTAAGGCATCACGAACCTGTTTGTTTAAACTGGGAGACACAAAAGCCCTTCTTGTAGCAGAAAATCCACGATGAACCTGAGTCATGAGTTTTCCAGAATCGCACAATCTACGCAGGAGATCTAGCTTGTCAATTTCGTCATCTGATAGCAGACACGAAATTGCTGACCCCAAGGCCACAAGAGCAGAACCTGCCATATTTTGAGCTGATATAAATTTTCTGTCTCTTTGGACCAATGCTTCAGTGGACATGGCTACAATTTCTGGATTTAATTGTGGTGCTTCAAAGAGACATTCAGTGGATTCTCGAGGGTACTGATCCAACAGTTTCTGCGTTTCCTCTTTTTCCAAAAGGGATGGAAGCCAATGACTCCAACGAGCCGACAATTCCTCCTGGATAACAACTTCGGCACTTTTTGGTTTTGAAGGATCTGCACCCAAGATCTCTAGGACTTCGGGCTCAAGGCTTGATTCTTCTGGGATTTTACTTTCCAAAAGGGAGGCTGAAACTTGTTTGTCTTCTGACATTTCTCCTGCCAAATTTGTGTCTAGCACAGATGCGTCTTGCGCAGTTGCGTCTTGCGTCTCGGAAACTTTCTCCTTACTCTTCTCATTTGCGATGTTGCCATCTTTCTCTAATGCCTCTGATCCATTAAGAGATCGATTTCCATCACTTTGAAAATCTATAATGAGAAGGGTAAGAAGGGTTAGGCTTTGAGTCTTTCCTCGAAAGGATATGCTCTGCCACAATCAACAGGTTGGCTGTGGTTTTGTCTCTGAGGATCGAACCAAAAAGCCATATTTAATAAGACGATGCACTTACCTTTGTCCAAAAAACGTTGGACTTTTTCGTTTAATTTTTTAATTTTCAGTAAAATGGCTTCTCTGTCATCGTCGTTGTCATCCTTATGACTTCTTTTCTTATCTTTTCCCATTTCAGATGAAAATATTTCGTCAAAAAAAAAAAAAACGGAAAAATTGACAGAAACTATTTCTTGCGATGTGATTCACTTGAGCACAAAGAAAACAATGAAGATAGCGGAGTTCGCGGTACAGGGAGTACACCTTTTTGCGTTTGGCTCTTAACATGTAATTCCACCTGGCTGCGAAGCAGACTACTACAAGTTTTAAATCTCGAAGACGAGGCTTGAATATAATTCATTTTTTTTATAGCTCGTGTCGTTTGTCCAACAAATTTGATTTTTTATTTATGTTGTTTTTACGGATAAAACGAAAACTACGCATCCTATCAAAAAGTGATTGACAAATAAATTTGTAGATCTTTTTGCGGTGCATAATTTTTATTTTTACATCATTTTTGTATCTTGCATAGTTTGACCGCAAAATGGAATTTATTTTTTTTTCATTATTCTTTTGAGCGATCAAAATTGGAATTTTCGATTTTTCGAAAAAATTCGAAAAATTCTCATGATAATCTTGTAGAGCTTTCGAAAAGCAACGTTTTTCTTCTCTTGACTTTTTTTGATATTTCAAATTTCATGATAATTGATATCTAGTAAAAATTTTGAATTAAGTTTCTTAGTCTATCAGAAAACTAATTTTTTCTATTTTTTTTTAAATTTTCTAAATTTTGAAAAGTATTCAACTTTTTCAATTTGAATCGAAATTAAAACTGCCATTAGGATAATTTGTAAGCTCTTCTTTCATTAACCAGAATCTTTGACAAAAATTTATAAAATTCTTAAAGTTTTTTTTTTCAAATTTTGAAAAAGAGGAAATTGTTAAATAATATAATAAATAATAATTAATGAAATACTTCAATTTGATGAACATATTGTGATTTCATTTATTATTTTATTATTTATTTATTAATAAAGTAATTTTCTAGTTATTTAGATTTGGGAATTTTTTCATTTGGAAATTTTCCGCTGTCCGTAATATTAAAAACTGTCGGGAATTTTATTGTCCATGAAATTCCCAATTCAGAAATTTCAAATATTTTCGTTAAGTCCATAATTTTGGATATTTTCTATTTCGAATATTTTCTTTTTAGGGAATTATACAGTGTCGAAAATTTTATTTTTCGGGATTTTTCAGTCATCTTAGATTTTAAGCAAATTTTTTTAATGTCGCTGAATTTGTTTAATTTTAGGAAAAATTCAAGTCAGTTTAAAAAATTAATAAAATTTTCTAAAGTTTTGATGAGATTAAAAATAGTTTTAAATTTCTTCCAGACTTCTAAAAGTCCTAAAATAATATCTTTTTAACACACTCAAATTTTTCCTAACATTTTCTAAAATCCTGTAACATAAGAAAATGTTGTATAACATTTTATAGATTCTTTGTCGACATTCATTTTTAAAAAATTAATTATCAAATGATAAATCTTCAACTAGAATAGTTACATTTTCAGTGAAGAATTAATTTTTAAGTAATAATAAAACAAATTTTCAACAAAATACATTAATTTTCAACCAAATAGTTGAATTTTTGTACTATAAAAGAGAAATTTCAATCCAAAAATGGAATACTTATATGCCAAGTTATAAAAGTTCACTTTCAGCAAAAAAAAAAGAATTTTTTACAAAATACTTAAAATGTTTCAACCGAGAAATAAGTACTCTCAAAAAAAATGTAATAGTTGATGTTAAACCCAAAGAAATTTTAATGTTAAATCAAAAACAGTTCAAATGAACCAAAAAGAGCGAATTTTTAACAAAATAGTTGAATGCTTAACTAAAACATATGAAATTTCTTCCATAAGAGATGAATTTTAGAATTTTAACTTAATTGAATCATCAACAAAATAATTAAATTTTCAACCAAAAAATAAAATTTTTAACCAGAAATATTAACTTTTAATAAAACAAACAAACACATTTTCAACAAAATTCATCTAAAATGATGAATCATAAACAACAAAATTAATTTTTAGCATAGGTGTTCAACTTTCAACCAAATAGTTATATTTTAAACAAAAAAGATTAGTATTCAACCTAGGAGATTAATTTTCTACCAAATAAAAAACGTATTTTTCACAGAATGCTTGGATTTTCAGAGAAATAGTTCAATTTTCAACTAAAAAAGATTCATTTTTAACCAAAAGTGAAATAATTAAATTTTGAATTAAAGAAATTAATTTTCTACAAAAAAATATTTTCAAACAGATGAATTTTCAACTGGAATAATGAATCTGCAACTATTTATTTTTTTAATAATAATTTTTGTTTGTGATATAGACCTTAGCAAAAATTCTTTAGAATGGTTGCATTTTCAGTAAAAGAACGAATTTTTAAGTTAAAAAGAAATTCCACACAATAGCGAAATTTTTAATCAAAATTGTTAATTTTCTACAAAAAAATATAAATTTTCAAAAAAATACGTGAATTTTTAACCAAATAGTTGATTTTAAAAAAATAAGTAAGTAAATGTTACATCAAAAGTAGAATAATTATATTTTCAGTTGAAAAAGTTCATTTTTAATAGAAAAAAAAAAAATTTCCAAAAAATACTTAAAAGTTCAACCAAAGAGATGAATTTTCAACAGAATGATTAATGTTTACCAAAAAAAACTTAATTTTTAACAAAAGACTTCAACTTTGAACCAAAAAATATGAATTCTCAACGAAAAATGTGATAGTTGATATTTAACACCAAGAAGATTTTAATGTTAGATCAAAAACTGTTTAAATCAACCTAAAAAGACGAATTTTTAATCAAATAGTTGAATCTTCAACTAAAACTAACAGAAATGAAATTTCTTCCACAAGTTATGAATTTTCGAATTTTCTGAACTTTTCCCTCATTTTTCCATAATTAATTTTTGATGTTCCCTGACCACTTTATTCCAAGACCAACATTTCAATTTTGTAACATTTTTACATTAAATCTTTTATAAACAAATAAAACAATATGAGTTTAAAATTAAAAAATTAAAAAAAAAATTCAACCAAAAAAAGAATATCTTTGTACCGTAGATGATAAATTTTTGATCCAAAATCACGAATTTTCAACAAAAACAGTTAAATTTTCGACCAAAGAAGATGCATTTTTAACACAATAGTTACATTTTGAACAAAATGATGGAATTTTCAAAAAAATAGTTGAATTTTTAACTACATTGTTGAATTTTCAACCTACGAAGATGAATTTTCAACCAGATGGTCCAATTTTTAAACAAAAAGAATAAACTTCAACCAGAAATAGTTGCATTTTCAACCAAGTAATTGAATTTTGTAGAAGACGGTTAAATTTTCGATAAAAGGAAATGAATTTTCAGTCGAAAATTACGAATTTTCTATCAAAAAGACGAATCGTCAACAAAACAGTTGTATTTTTGACAAAAAAAAAACTTTTAACAACGAACCTAATTTTTCAAGAAAGTGATGAATTAAAAAAAATATGTTAATTTTTAATCAAATACTTGATTTTTTTTACCTACAAAGCTGATTTTTCAACAAAAAGATGAATTCTTAACAACAAGTACAATAACTGATATTTCGGACAAAGAAATGACGAATTTGCAGCAAAATCGTTACATTTTCAAGTAAACATTGAAATTTTCAACAAAATACAAGAATTTTAAATCAGAAAATATAAACTCTTAACCAAAAATGGTAAAGTTAAATTTTCATGAAAAAAATTAATTTTCAAACAAAAAAAATTTTAAAAATAGTCCAATTTTCAACCAAAAATATTAATTTTCAAATATAATGATGGATTTTCCAACCAAAAAAATGGCTTTTTAACTAAACAGTTGATTTTTCAGTGAAAAAGAAAAAAGTTATTCCAAATTGTTAATCTTTCAAGTCGAAATACAATTTTTCTGTGAAACAGTTGAATTACCAATGAAAAATTTTATTTTCAACCAAAGAGTGGAATTATTAATAAAAAAGAGGAAATTTCGAATCAAGAAAATTCAATAAAAAAATATCCATTTTCGACAAAATAGTTAAATTTTCAACTAAAATGATTAATCTTCAACAACAGAAACATATTTTTTAACAAAGTTTCAAAAATAATATGTTTGACGTTTTACTACTGCCACTTCTGTTTTATTTTTATTAATTTAAGCCTTAATCAAAACAGACTAATTTTGAAACAAAAAAAAAGGAACTTTCATAAATAGAATTGAATTTTTAACCAAGAAAGATTTTTTAGTCGATAAAGAAAAAAATCATTGAAAAATTTCCCAGGAATCTAATGCAAATTTTGTTATTATCTTAGAAATCGAATTTTTCTTACAATTTTTTGAAAATACGGTCAAATCAAAAAAATTGCTTTAACATCTTTCAGGTTCTATTTTGAAAATTTTGGAAATTCGTAACAAAAATTTTTTTAATTAATTTAAAAAAAATTATTTTTAGTTTTCCTAGGAATTATAAAACAAATTTTTTATTCTTTTGAAACTTTCCAAAATGCTTATAGAAAACTTCTAAATTTTGTGCTTAGAATCTTTAAAAATCTACGTTTTGTCTTCAATGTTTTGAAATCTTTTCGAGTTTTAAATTATTTTGGAATTTTTTAAAAACTTCAAATTATATCTTAAAATTACTCGATTTTTTTCCGAATTAATAATTGACTCAACATTTTTTCAGTTTTTAATGAAAATTACGTTGTTTATATTGAAAATAATTTTTTTTAACCAAAAATTTTACCATTACTCATTATTTGAGTAAAAAATGTTGCTTTTGAAAATTCGTTTTTATTAAGTTAAACATAAATTTTTGAACTGCAAATGTAACTATTCCATTTTTGCTTGATAATTCATCTTTTTTAGTTGAAAATTCAATTATTTTGGTATAAAATTCATACCTTTGGGTTGAAAACTAAACTGTTTTGTAGGAAATTCGTCTTTTTGGACTGAAAATACAACATTTTGGATGAAATTTTTTTTTCTATTGACTGAAAATTTTTCTGGGTTAAAAATTTCAACTCTTTTCTTAAAAATTCCCTTTTTTTTGTTTCAAAATTAGTCTGTTTTGGTTAAGGCTTGAGTCAATAAAAATAAAGCAGAAGTGCCAGTAGTAAAACGTCAAACATATTATTTTTGAAAAGAAGAATGCAATTTTCTGTTTTGTTCCCTGTTCAAAATTTCTAAAGTTATATTTGAAAAATGACACTTTTGAGATTGTTTTCATGAAAATCCTTTATATTCTGCTTTTTATGAGTTAAAATAGTATTTTTAATTAAATTTCATAAGCAAATTGGTTAAGCAGTAAAAAAAATTATGATGTTTCTTAATGAGTTTCCATATGAAGCTAGGAGTGACACTATTCATACTTTTTGACTGGGAGTGCAACATTATTTAAAAATAATTTTGAGAAATGCGATTGTTTGAGAATTTAACCAAATGTATGATGTGAGTTAATAAGTTTTCGAATCTGGCCAAATTTAGCTTCCGAAATTTCCTCAAACTAAGTCAAATATTGCACCAATAAATTAAAGCTACTGCAGTGAATTTGAGTAAAATATGCTCAAAAATTTTTCATAAAATTTCACATAAACTTGAACATTTATTCTTCAATTTTCAACTTTTCAAGTCAAATAACATATCGTTCGAATCGCTATAATTCGCAGATTTCGAATATTATATTTATAAATTACCAAGTGCTAAATTTAAAAAATGTTATATTCCGCATTTTAGTCCTCATTAGGTACAAAGGACTCCCGCTGACCGCTGATGAAGGTTTCACCTCTCGATACTTTTTTACAGCTAACAATCTTTGTAGAATGTTATGAAGAACAATGTTGACGGATCAGATGCAGTGATCCCAGAGGAACAGCCTTTTCCATCCGGTTCGCGATCGAATGAGCCTGACGCTAGCAAGCCGTAATTTTGTTGAGTTGGCTAATAAATGAAGCTTTCATACCTCCAAGACAGCTGATTATGAGAACTACAAGATGGACTTTGTGGCCTTGGTACAGCCTGCTCAGTTTCATAGCAGTGACACGTTGAGTAGTGGAGAATAAGAAATTCCAGTAGATCTTACACTGATAATTCTCCACAATGGACTCGAGTTCCCCCTGGCCGAATGGCAAGACGGGCAATAGTTCAACACCATAGAAGTGCCTAAGATGGTAATATAACACTTTTAGAGTCGCATTGTGTCTCTCTATGTACCCGTAGCGTGCATATTTTGAGCATCCACTGAGAACATGTCCAAGTGTTTCTGGCTCTTGCTTGCACGCTCGGCAGTTGGTATCGCCTACAGGTACATTCATTATGCGCTTGCGGTAAACTCAGGTGTCTATAACGCCGTCTTGAAAGACAAAAAGAAATCCCTCAGTCTTCGATTTTAATCCAGCAGACTTGAGAAACATGTTGGAAAGACCCATCGAGAGCTCTTCTCTACGTATGATGACGTAGAATTTACCATGAAGGGGCTTGCCAGCATGTTCTTTTAGTAGAAGCGTATGTTCTTCTTCCTGTACACGACTTTCGAGCACCAATGGTGACCAAGTGATTATAGGCCATGTGTAGTGTCACTGGAATCAAATGAGAGGCCAAGCTTATCTGCGGCACAGTATAGAAACGCCGCAGCATTGACGACTTCATGTTGATGCACGAGTCGCATAAGAGAATCTGTGCTATTTAGAACTGAGCAGGCTGTAGCCAAAACCGTTCTGTGATGAAGAGACTCTAAGCTCAGCTAGCCTCTACCCCCTTTATCTCAAAGCAGGTATATTCGAGGTACGGAAGATCTAGGATGATGAGTTCGATGGATTGTCATCATCTTGCGTGTGCTTCGGTCAAGTTGCTTTAACTCATCGACGTTCCATTTTACTGCACCAAACGTGTAGAGCAGTATAGGAACGGCCAGCATATTGGTCGCCTGGATCTTATTCTTTCAAGATAATTCGGAAAATTTGGCGATACCTTTTTCCAAGGGCCGTTTTTAGCACACGCACATTTTGGGTTTCCGCTTGCGGTATTCCAAATATGTATATGTTTCTCCAATGCCAAGATGTTGAATGGTATTTCCGCCTATGAGTTGAACATCCTGATTGTCACGCGATGATGTAGCTTCGAATCTTCCTTGGTGTAGGTGGACTCAGGCACACTTGTCCAGTCCAAAGCTCATGCCAATCGCTCCAGAGTACCCATTTACCGCCTCCACAAGGATGTTAAGGTCCTCTTTAGAGGAAGAGAAGAGTTTAAGGTCGTCCATGTATAAAAGGTGGTTGAACTTATATTCTCTTATGTTCGGCGGGCCACATAGGTATCCAGAGCTTTTGCCTCGGAGCAGAATAGATAGAGGTAAGAGGGAGATGCAGAAAAGTATCGGACTTAGAGAGTCTCCTTGAAAGACCCCCCTCTTATATGTGATATAGCTTGTAGTTACTTGTCTTTTGTCAGATGTTATGACAAATCTTGTCCGCCACAAGAGCATACGCTCTTTTATGCATCTCACTATTTTTGGATGCACCTCCAGGCACTCAAGGAGCTTAATAAGTAGCTCATGGTTTGTGTTATCGAATGCCTTACGGTAGTCAATCCAAGCCATGGACAGATTGCGTCGATACCTGATCGAGTCCTGAGTAATACACCTGTCTATTACCAGGTTCTCCATGCAACCTGCCAGCCCTCTCTTGCATCCACGTTGTTCAATTATTGCACTCCATACCGGCTCGATAGATATTAATATTCTCTCTTTGAGGATACCAGTGAATAGCTTGTAGCTGGTGTTTAAACAAGCTATGGGCCTGCAGTTCCTTGGACTTGACAAATCTCTGGTCTTAGGGATCAATACCGTGCGTCCT
>CAKNYM010046712.1:135524-148985 GCA_932195095.1 Andricus curvator
CATCCTGAGAAAGACTTTTTGGTGGATAGACCTCCTACTTCTCATGTTGGCATTATTATTACTATAAATAAAGTAACACAAATTTACTTCTATTTCACTCTATGGATCGCAAGTGTCATTGTTTTAGGATCCCACTGTTTTTTTCTACACAGGCTTTTTCTTTCATGAATCTTCGGAATTTTGAGGTGTGCAATAATAATTTATTTCAAAAAATGCATCAATTTCAAATAAATGATTTATTTTCGACTGTTTATCAAAAAATCAATTATTCCATAAAAAATTGTTTTCATAATGAAATAATAAAAATTGTCATTTTATAGACAAATTATTTATTTTGCATTGAAACCTGCATTTGATATTTAAACATTAAAGACAGCACATATTTGTTTATTTTTTCATTAATATATTTATTCAACTATTTGTTAATTTATATACTTTTTTCTATGTATTATTGTCCATTATTTATTGATTTGTCTATTTATCTTCACATTTTTGTTTGTTTAAATGGAATTTATCATTTATTTATCAAATTTTCGATCGCTTGTCAGTGCACTGAAGTACCCGAACTCTTCCGGGAAAAAACATCTGAACTCTCTAAAAACATTTTCGTTTCAGTCAAAATGAAACCACTTTTGAAGAAAACGGAAAATTTGCAGGGCAATTCGCGCCATTTCATGAAAATATCAGTTAATGATTTATTAAATCTTGTTAGGTCTAGTTTATTAGTGAACGTTTTGGACTGGTACTAATCCAGATGAATTAGAAAAAAGTGAAAGATGGCTTGAACATTTGAGTGTTTTGTAGAATTATATGCTGGGGCTTTGAGAGATTTGAGAAGTTTACATCTATGCCTTGAATTTAAAATAAAGTTCCTTTTTTAGTTGCATAGTGGAGCACATAACCTCAAACTGCTCACGGAAAATTTTTGAAGTGTGTTTTTTTTCAAACTTTTGTTTCTGTTAACATATTGTAGATGTTTTTTATAAAAAATTTTTTTTAAATGTTCTTTCGAAATCCATTTTTTTAAGAAATTGAGGTTTTGTGTGAAAGAAAGCCAGGACCAATGCGGTGACGCGCGGTCTTGCAGTTTTTTGAGGTAATGTACTTATGGAGTCTTTTGGCATTTATTACATCTGAAAAAGTAGATGAATCTATGTAGGTTATTTTCGTTACTAACAACGACATTTGGCTATAATATGATATATCTGTGTAAAATACCTTGATGCCAATTTAACCTTACGCTTGCATTGTGGATCGGGTAACCCGGTAAGTAGGCTTGCATTGAAAAATATTGGAAAATTTCCTGTTCAATGGTGACGTGACAATAATTGAATACTGTTCGATACCGTTCTTGGTCTCGCGTTTTGAATCTCCATAGCAGGAGAAGTTATTTTTCAAACTGAATCCCTTTCTGTAACGAGTCGTGACAATATTATTCTAAATACTTTTAAATAACCAAACCGACCATGAAATAGAACATTTTTAATCCCGTTTGAATTCGCACATTTCCCGGTTCTTATTTACTGTTTTTTGAATAATAATGAGGTTAAAAGCATTTAAAAACACAGTATTAGTCATTTATCGTGGTCCACATTAATTGCTACACAGATAACTGCGATGAAAACTGATTTTTTAAATTGGGTTATCATGATTTTATATTTTTTCAATCGATCGAATTTGAATGAAGCGACAGTTTTGTGATAAAGTGATATATTGTTATGCACAATCCTACTAGATTTTGTGAATTTCATGCTTTTAAAGTGACCTATAATGCATTAAACTAAAATTGCGTTTTTGATTTATTTAAGGTTACAATTTAGCATCACTCGAGACTGTTTTTTCGAGGTTTTTGCAGAGAATGCCAAAGATATCAAACAAATTGTATAGGATTTCTGTCATTCTAAGCGATTTTAAAGGTCTCATTATCGTACTTTAATGAATGTATCAACATCTCAAAGGATTTCGGAGAACTTCAAATATTTATACTTAGTTTGTCTACAATTAAAGTCTTAAGTCTGTAAGTACTATATGTAGACACGTTTTCCTAGACACAAAGGTCGTAAATAAAGCCAATTTATTTGCTGTAATTGTAATCTAAAATTCAAGCATGGAAAATAATTGAACATTTGCAATTATCACACTCAAGTATTTTATTACATGGATTACATGGAATGCATGTTGTTTTTCATAAACGACTTCATACTGCAACTGGCAACGCATAATCTCTTGCAGGACATGCTCCTCTATGTAGAATTAGGGGAGCTTAAAGAATGATTAATAATGTTTCTTATTATGCACTGAATGTTTAAAAGTAAAAACTTATTATGTTTAAAGCATTCGAGATTATTATATATCAAATTTCAAACGCTTAAAAGTGAACCACTTGTAATAGCAGTATTTTATAAAATTCAAAAAAATTATTTCCTGAAGATAAGAAAATGCGTTGATACACAACTGACCTATTCGACAATGATGCAAGCAGGTGTGATGCTCCACAGTCATAGTCCATCTAGTATAACCATCATATACGCAAAGATTTGTCGTTCCGTCACGCTGAAAACGTATGTATATATATTTTTTAGGTTACGATTTTGAGGGAAAACTAATCGTTTTCCGATAAGAGAAAGACCGTGTAAATTTTGTTTTACTTACACTGCATGCCCGGCCACAGCTGATACGGTGATCCTCCTACAATAAATATAGTTTTCAGTAGCAGAAGTAATATTTGTCAAAGTTTTTATAATTTGATGATTTGCAACTGCACATAAATTCCATGTAATTGAAATGTTTGTAATATTACATGAATATCGCATGACAAAGGTAAGACTATCACTTTTAGTGTTAGAGTAATAATTCTACAATAAGCAAGATACTTTTCCATACTTTTTTCTTACAATAATACACTGTTAGAAAAATCTGTACTAGATTTAGTATACATGTAATGGAAGCAAGAATGCACAACCTGAAATTCAATTTAGTATACCAGCGTACAGTAAATTTAGTATATGCATATACTGAATTTAGTATGCACGTACATAAAATTTAGTTTACGCATATACTAAATTCAGTATACGCATTCCGGTTCGCGTGGGTTCCGTCTTCAACATGTGTCAACATGATCAGATGAAAAATGAAATTAAAGAACAAAGTTTTAATTTTCAAATAAACATATCGTTAAGCTATATTTACGTTAATAAATTGAACAAACCTTTTAAAGAGAAGACTTCGCAGATCCTCGCTGAAAGAAGCCGAACCTTTTAGCATTACAAAGGACTCAAACAAATGCAGCGGCGTATGAGCCTGCTACCGGCCACGTTGCCCGACTCGCGTAAATCGAAACGCGTTTGCGCAACTAAATATAGTAAACACGTATATGAATTTTACTATACAGAAACTATGAAATTCATATACGTGAAAGAACCTTACTGTACACTTAATAAATTTAGTATACATATAACTTCAGAAAAGAAATTTAGTATACGTAAGTATACTAAAATTACAAATTGTAATGAATTTAGTAAACATATAGGAAATTTAATATGCCCATGTATACTAAAACTGCAAACATTTCTAACAGTGTATTATTGTTACCAGTTGGAGAAAGAAAAATATTTATTATCCTCAATATGAAGGATGAAGGCATCTCGTATTATATATATAATATTTAAATTTGAAAATAACAGTACTGAGCAAGGTAAAACTCACAATTCGATGGTGAATCTCACAAGGTCCTTCATGTATTTTTACGACATCTAAAATAATCATTACTGTTTATTATAGTGTAAATGATTATTCCGTCTTAAAAACCTAATCCTTCTTTAAGAATTGTATATGTTATATTTAACATATAAAAAAATTCAAATTGAATTATTTCGCATTAAATATTTTAGAGACAAGGAAAACGATTTCGTTTTAAAAGCGTGCGAGGTTGACATATTTCAAATTTTAATCGTCCAAAATAAAATTATTTGTAAAGGAAATATTTCAAGTTACTCAAACAATTAATTTTCAGAAAATAAGAAAATATCTTGCTACATTACTTATTCCACATCCTCTTAAGCACTGGAAATACTCTGGGGACACAATCTCACTAACAAAACCAGAAGATATACAAACGTCCTCGTCACTTCCCTCCTAGAAAATATATTTTCTCAGTTTATGATTTTGGGAGAACTAATCAGTTTTCGGTTTCAAAAAGACTGTTTAAAATGTTGTATACTTACAAAGTGATGTACTCTACATTCCGCGACACAGTCTAGGGGACTTAGCTACAAGAAATATAATTTTAGTTAGCAGGAGTGCTAGTTATCAAATTTATTGCAGTTTGATAATTGGCAATGTCACACAAAGTCCATATGATAGCAAATTTTATTTAAAAATGTAAATATATAATATATAGGAATTTTGAATAACTGTTCTGAATAAAGTAAAACTCACGGGTGGTAGTACAAGTTGGCCCTGTTTAAGAAAACAGAAAAATTGTTAGTATTCTTAATATGAATCAAATAAAGGCATTTTGTGGTATAAATAATAATTATATGAATTTTGTATAACTGTTTTGAGTAGAGGATAACTTACAGGTCGTTTTGCAAAGATTTAAAAAAATGTAGATTTTTGAAGACTATGAAACAAAATGTTCAAGTTTTTTAAAAAGATTTTGTAATAAGATGTTGAAGTTTTTTAAGGTTTTCTAAAGGTTTTAAGATAATAACAATTTATTCTTGATATTCCTCGAAAAATTATTTTTTATTTGGAAACAGTAATTTAAAGGCAATATTTAAAAATATTTCAAAGCAAAAATAAATTGTTATTTATGAATGACAATTGAACAGAAATTCAATATATAATTAATATTTATTTAAAACTACTTAAAGAATTCATTGCTGATAATATATATAATAATATATAATCAGTCTGACAATGTCATCCATCAACGACTCATTAATGGTTTATGTCGTTCGTTCATAAAGTTTTGTTTTGTTTCTTCCGAATAATTCAAAACATTTACGTTCTCTATCCTTCCAGTTGTCTAATTGTTTTGATATTTTTACCATCATAATATCAGCAATAAATATTTTGACTGATGAGGGCTGACACAGCAGCCGAAACGTTTCGACAAATTTTAAATTGAAATTGGACGAATTTTATTGATTTTGACCTATCATTGGAGACTATTTTGACACATACTTAAAGAATGATTTAATTTTTTATTTAAATTCGAATTTAAAAACTGTTTAGTCGAAACACATTTTAATTGTTTAATGTTTCTTTCTTTAATGTTTCTAGCTTAAAATTGCTTCAAATGATATGAATTAGAACATTCATTGATTCATTCTTCAATTTACAGCTTTGAAAACAATAACCTGGATTTATATTTTTTTTAATGAATCTGAATCTCTGAATTGTACAATTTATAAAGGTTGAAAAAAATGTTATTTTGCAGTATAAAAGCACTTTATTAAAATTTTGTTGATTAAGAAGTGTTAATAGCTCTCATTTTATACGATTAAATTACTGAGCGCTTACATAAAAAAAATTTTTATTTCACTTTTGAATGTTTATAATTCAAGAGTTTCTAAATTTTATTGACTGTACAAAAGAGGCCGAGGATGTAAGTATTATCGCTTTGTTTTTTCAGTTATATAAATATAATTTCCCTAAAATTCTCGAGAAAATTCGAAACGATTTTTCGAGATTTCAGATATATTGAAAAAACAAACTAGAAAGTCTGGAAGAAATATATTTGTTCAATTACAGGATTTTACAAAATATTAGGAAAACCTCGGGACGGTTTAAAAGATATTTAGGAATTTTAAAAGTTTGGAAGAAATTTAAAAATATTTTATAAATTTTCGAAACCTTTTAAAGTTTTGAATTGTTTTTAATATCTTCAAAACTTTGAAAATTCCTATTTATATTTTTGACTAACTCAAATTTTTCTAAACATTTGGAAAATCTTACAAAATTAAAAAAATGGTCTCAAAATCTTCCAGATTTTTGTCGACATTTTTAGAAACCTTTTGAAATCTGTGGAAATTATCTTTAAAAATTAATTTTCAAATTTTTCCAGAAATCTTCAGTCTTTTTAAAGCTTGTACACCTTCTAAATAACTTTTAAAATGATTCGTTTTTTTTAATTAAAATTTTTTTTAAAAATTACCTTAAAATATTCTAGATTCTTTTTTTGATATCTTTCAAACTCTTTTAAAAGGTTTCAAAATCTTTTCAAACATTCTCTGAGAATCAATTTTTAAAAATAAGAAATCATTTGAAATTTTGCTGACAAACTTAAGAAATTTTTTAATACTCTTAAAAGCTTTCAAAATTCTCAAGATTTAAATTATTTTCTAATCTTTTCAAAACTTTTGAATATCTGTTGAAACAATTTGTTTTTCCTAAAATTTGTTAAAATTCTGCAAAATTAAAAAAATTTTCCTATCATTTTCAAAATTCTTTCTCAACATATTTCCAAATCTGCAGAAAGTCGAAACTTAAAGTTAACCTTTTGAAATAAAACCGAAATCATTAACAATTTTCCTAGAAATATTATTGTCAGTACGAGTAGTTTTTTGGTTGTCGCTACCGGTGAGGTAGGAAAATTTTAAAAACAGAATTATTCTCCGATTTTAATAGGCTATTTATGATTGACATTTTCTTTTTTTAATAATAATGCTTAGAAACATTCAGAAATCAATTTTATTTTCTAAATCACTTTTAGCCTGCAATATTATAATTTTCAAATTTTTCGATTTTAAATTATTCAGATTCAAAATTTTGTGCTTTTAGAAATTGAACTTATTACTATTAATTTCATTACAATTATTTAAAAAAAAGTTTTGAAATATCAAAGACTGAGAGAACGTTTTCACTTTTCAAGTTAGTTTTCAAACAAAAATGGTATTTTATTTGCTTTCGACTGATTTAAAATGTTGGTGTTCAATTTCAAATATTCACAACTTGAAACCAGATTTATTTAAAGACATGATACTGTTTATAGTAGAAACTTGCCAATTTCCGAAATTTAAGTATTATTTTATCTACAACTTCCAATTTTGTTCAATATTTTAATTTTTAGTATTTCAATTTTGAATTATTTAGATTCAAAATTTTGGGTTTTAGAAATTACACTGATCAGCCTTTTGGTTTTTCAGAAAATTATAAATAAAAAATAAATAATAATTTTAACATCGTCTTGAAAATCGATACCCTTTTCATTGAATATATCTATATAGTAATTACTTTTGCTCATATTAGAAAAGTACCTTCTTTCATAATCAGATTTTTAAAACGTAAGTCTATTAAAAAAGTTAATTATACAATAATTTAATCTTATGTTTGAAAGTGGCATTTTACAGTCGAGTTAAATCGAACCATTTTTTTAACATGCTTGAAAATCGGCCAAATGCTGTAATTTTGTACGTATCTTATCACTTATAAAAATGATTTTATGAGTTCACTTATAAAAGTTCTACAAAAAATAAGTACAAGCCAAAGAATGAAGGGAATACTCATAAATGATAAATTTAATAATATTTCCCATTACTTTTCATTAATTACAAAAATTTTTCTTACAAAATTGACCAGCACTTTGGACTTATTTTTTGTGAGATTTTTATAGAATAATTCAGTCAACAGATGGAACATCTGTTCTAGTAGGCACGGAATAATTAAATAATGCAACGAGTTAATTTCATCAAATGATAATTACGATTTCTGCAATATTTTGTTGTTTACTCAACTATCTAATCATTTTCGAAAATTCGTCCTTCAAATCCTTCAAAAATTATTCATGATACACCATTCAAAAAAAAATAAAAATCCAGTCAAAAATGCCTTTGGACATATTGGGCTGTAACCATCTTAAGCCTGAGACCTTAATTTATAATGCATCCGTGACTGATAATATATACCGGGACAGTCCATGGTAGCTCTAAGAAAGCATCCAGAGGCGACTGTTGTTACCTCTAACACTCACGGCCGCTGTGTAAGGATAACAGCGATAAAGACAAACTGCAAACTACACCATGCTCCTAAATTTGTACCTACAACATCATCGCAAATGATTTCAAACATCGTATTAAAATAACTTATAACATCTTCATCTCATCAGTCACTTGACTTAGTCCGTGGCTATGACGAAAAACCGGGTTCACCCGAGAAAAAGTTTGAAAAAAAAAAATAATAAGGTCAACACTGTTCCTCATAACATTCTACAAAGATTGGTAGCTCTAAAAAAGTATCCAGAGGTGAAACTTCATCTCCAACTGTCCCGTCTGCCGCGTAAGATAATCCGCGGCTAAAGATCTGACTCCAAGGAACAGTGTTGCCCGATGTTATCTCGCGTAAATGTCCCGCTCTTGCTTACCTTCTAGGACAGAAGGAGCAGAATTGGATAACGTACACGTTCCAGTTGCGTCGGGATTGGTTGCTTTAAGGAACCATGATCGTAGCTTCCGGAGCCTACAACTTCTCACATAATAAGGTACATCGAGACATTGACACTCAGCAATATTGGATGAGATTATAGACTTCCAACAACAGAGACTTGATGTTCTTACTGCTCGACTGCGTCGGTACAAGAAAAGTAGTGCAAGAAGGCAACAAAATCGAACCTTTGAGGCAGATGAAAGAAGGTTCTATCGTGAACTGAGTGTAAAGCAAAATAACCAGCAAGACACCAAAGTCCCTCAATTGGAAGACATGACTAACTACTGGTCGGATCTTTGGGGAAAAACCAACAGAAGCAATTTGGACAATGCGTGGTTCCAACTAGAGAAAGAAAGAGCAAGCAATTACTCTGAAATGGAGCTGACTAACAAAACAGCTTTAGATGTTTCAGCGGTTTTGAAAAAAGCAAGTAACTGGAAAGCTCCAGGCGCGGACATGGTGCACAATTTTTGGTACAAGTACCTGAGTAGTGTGCATCCTGCGTTGGCAAGGTGTTTTCAGAAGATCATCGAACACCCAAATCTGATGCCAGGCTTTATGCTCCAGGGTACTACGTATATGTTGCCTAAAAAACCAGACGCTCAAAATCCATCTGAATTTCGACCGATAGCCTGTCTTCCACAATATATAAATGTCTTACAGCTATCATAGCACATAAGGTATACTCTTACTGCGACGAAAATGACATCCTTACAGAAGAACAAAAAGGATTTTGTAAAAACTCGTGAGGCAGTAAAGATCTAGTCACCATAGACGCTGTTGCCATGACGCAAGCTCGTAAACATCAAAGAAACTTGCACATGGCATACATTGACTACAAGCAAGCGTTTTCTTCCGTACCACATGCCTATTTGCTTGAAGATTTGAAAGTATACAAAATTTGCCCACGCATCATTGACTTCCTAAGTCGTTCGATGATGCTTTGGTGTACAAGAATCAAGTATTTTGATCATGGACAACCAAGGATAACTAGATCAATACGCATTACGATGGGTATATTCCAAGGAGACTCCTTCAGTGCATTATGGTTCTATTTAGCGTTGAACCCACTGAGCAAAACACTAAATAGCATGTCTCATGGGTTCCGAGTACATGATAACGAGGATGGTCATCAAGTGACCCATCTTCTATACATGGATGACCTAAAGCTATACGCTAATTCGGGCAAGAAACTGCAGCAAGTGATCGATGTCACAAAGCAGTTTTCCAATGATATGCACATGGAGTTTGGACTGGATAAATGCAGAACGGTGTATTTAACCAGAGGAAAATTAGAGACCGCAGAACTAGAGAGCGATTTCGAGAATGAAATCGAGGCAATGGCTGAGGGCGAGTCATATAAATACCTGGGTATTCTCGAATCCAAGGGTATTCAGCATACGGCAGTTAAGAAAAGCCTAACGACTGCTTTTACTACAAGACTCAGATTGGTTCTGAAGTGTTCTCTTAACTCGGCAAACAAGATCAGGGCAATCAACACCTATGCCATCCCTGCCCTGACGTACTCCTTTGGGCTCATCAAACGGTCGAACACCGACCTCGAACGATTAAACAGAATCATCCGCGTAGAAATGACGAAACACCGAATGCACCACAGTAATTCGGCGATTGAAAGGGTAGTTCTACCACGACATAGAGGGGGTAGGGGCATTGTAGATGTCAGGAAACTGTGTGAGTCACAAGTTATACAGTTGCGAGACTATTTTAACAGCAAGCGAGATGTTACGCTTTACAACACGATCTGTAAAGCGGATCTTGACTACACGCCCTTGAATTTGTCCTCAGAGGAGGCCTTGAATATCAGGGCAGAAACCATAGAGGAATTAGAAACGCAATGGAGACAGAAAGCCATCCACGGCGAACACCCCAAAACGTTAGATCAATATGAAGTGGATAGTGAGGCATCCAATATTTGGCTGAGAAAGGGCGTCCTGTATCCAGAAACGGAAGGATTCGTCATTGCGATTCAGGACCGGGTTGTCCGCACCAGAAATTATCGCAAACACGTGTTACATCAAGACGTGGTTGACCGGTGCCGATTATGTGGAGATACCAACGATTCCATCGAGCACATTATTGATGGTTGTCGCGTAATGGCTCAAAGAGAATATACGCACAGACATAATGATGTGGCGGGCATTATACATCAACAACTTGCCTTAACCCTAGGACTCTTAACAAAATGGATGCCTTTCTATAGATACATTCCAATGCACGTTTTAGATAACGAAGATTACATCTTATATTGGGTTGTTACTATCCAGACGGATCATTACATCCAAGCTAATCGATCCGACATCGGGATGCGAGAAAAAAAAGGTGGAAGAGTCTACATCATCGACAGTGCTTGTCCACTTAACCGAAATTTTCAGGCAACCTATACAACCAAGATCCATAAGTATAGCGAGCTAAGGCATGAAGTAATGCCAATATGGAGGAATGTGAAACATGCATCTATTCATCTTATTGTGATTTCAGATACAGGCAATGTGCACGCAAGGTGCACTGAACATCTTGAACATTTAGGAGTCAGTAGGGTACTGGCAGCAGCTCAGAAGGCTGTTTTATTGAACACCTGTCGCATTGTGAGAAATTTTCTAGATCATCAGAAGCAAGTGACTAAAAACCTGTGGAGTGGCAGATGGTAGCTCTAAGAAAGCATCCAGAGGCGACTGTTGTCGCCTCCAAGGCTCACGGCCGCTGTGTATGGATAACAGCGGTAGAATACGAACTCCAAACTACACTATGTTCCTAATTTCATACCTACAACATCATCGCAGAATATTTCAGACATCGTATTATATTAACTTATAACATCCTCATCTCATCAGTCACTTCACTTAGTCCGTGGCTATGATGAAAAACCGGGTTCACCCGAGAAGAAGATTGAAAAAAATAAATAATTGTCACTTTTTGTCATATTTTCTAATCAAGTCACTTGACTTAGTCCGTGGCTATGGTGAAAAACCGGGTTCACCCGAGAACAAGTTAAAAAAATATATATAATAATAATATCTTACATAGAACTTAAAAAAAAAAATGTTTTAAGTAAAGTAAAACTCACACGACTTGGGCTTGGGTTCGCCAAGGTGGCCGAAAATATAACTGCGCTGGCTGTAAAAATAAAAATAGAAAACATATTTATTTATTCATTTTCAATTGAATTTCATACCGGGTGTCACAAAAGTCCCGGGACGGCCTAATATTTCCTCACGTAAGACATTTTTTAGGAAGGTCAAGTTCATTCTTAAAGCAACTTCCGATAAGGAATTCAGTGGTGATCTTATAGATCTTGACGATGACTTTCGAGGTTTTTTCAAGCTCAACTTTCAAATAAAAATGGAAACCCCTTTTTTTACATCGGCAAACAATAGAGCGGGAAATTTTACGTTCAAATATCTACCCAGGTCATACATACATAGGTACATTGTAACCTTAGAACGGGGTTTCCAATTTAAAAAAAACTTTGACCTTACAATGACCTTGAAGTTCATCGTCAAGGTTATGCTCAAGGTCACTACTGAATACACCTTGTTGAAATTAGTAACTTTGCTCGTTACGAAACAAACTTGAAAAGCTTCTATCCCCAGAAATATGCAAACCTTGTTTAAGTTTAAATGAACTTAGAGTGACCTCCAACGTTACAATGTACTTCTGTATGACCTGGGTACCTATTTGAACGTAAAATTTCCCGCTATATCGATTGCCGATGTAAAATGGGGGTTTCCGTTTTAAAAGAAATTTCAACCTGGAAAAAACCTTAAAGGTCATCGTCAAGATCAAAATAAAGGTCACCATTGAATTTCTCGTTGAAAGTTACTTCAACAATGACCTTGATCTCCCTGAAAAATATCTTACCCGAGGAAATGTTCAGCCGTCCCGGGACTTTTGTGACACCCGGTATGTTGAAAGTGTTCATGTTAAAATTTATTCATTTTTCATTATTTATTTAATAATTTTAATTAATCTCATTTAGGCATTCAATTTTTTTTTTGATTAAATTCATATTATATATAATAATTATTATTATTTTATTAACACTTTTTTCCAAAAACTGTTTTGTTGAAAATTTGTCTTTTTGGATTCAAAATTTGTCTTTTCAGATTTAAAATTCATCCATTTTGATTGAAGATTCATTTTTTGTTATTAATAGTACATTTTTGGGTTGTTAACATTTTTTATTTTCATTTCTCAAGTTCACTATAATATTTTTATGTCATAATTAGTCTGTTCCTGTAAAAAAGATTTACTATTTGCTTCCAAATTTATTTCTTTTTTTTTTAAATTCACCTATTTTCTTCAAAAATAATTTTTTTTCTAAATTCAACTTTTTTTTGGAAATTTGTCTTTCTAAATTGAAAGTTTGTTTTTATGCATTTAAAATTCGTTCTTTTCATTTAAAAATTGTTTTTTTGCAGAAAAAGACACATTTTTCTTTTGCCAGTTTATTCATTTTTATTTGAAATTATTTTGTTGAAAATTTTCTTGAACATTCAAAATTTTCAATGTTATTATACCCTTACGCCATTTCAATTTCGGGTTAAGCATGACTCACTCGGTGAGGAAGGGAGTAATGTGGGGGGAAGCTATACATTTTTAAATTGATCTAGCTCAATCTAGATCAATGTCTCTAGCGACCACCCCAAGTGATGAGCCACACAAAGTCATCATGTGAAGTTCCCCACTCGGGCCCATTAGTATTCAAAGTCTTTTGTTTCGGGCGTCATTCACTCCACGGACACCCTTTTTATAAACTATTTGTTGTTAGGAGGCGGACTTCAATTATGGTCAGGAGTAGATAGTGAATCACGTAGTAGTCAAGGGGGCAGTCTGATTATGAATGAGATAGCAAGGCACGAGGTCAAGAAGCATGGATGGACATCTCCCAGATTGTTTGACAACAAAAAAAGGACAAACTTTTCATAAACTATTTGTTGCTAGGAGGCGGACTTGAATTATGGTCAGTAGTAGATAGTGAATCACGTAGTAGTCAAGGGGTCAGTCTGATTATGA
>CAKNYM010046712.1:148995-159974 GCA_932195095.1 Andricus curvator
ATAGTGAATCACGTAGTAGTCAAGGGGTCAGTCTGATTATGAATGAGCGAGCAAGGTACCAGGTCAAGAAGCATGGATGGCTATCTCTCAGAATGTTCGACCAGTCTCCACGGTGGTGGGGCGTTCTGGGTAGCTATGTGTTTTCTTAGTGCATATGATTCACTCAGAGAAATGTCCTCTTGTGAAAAAAGGATGTTTCTTGAGAGATATTAAAAATTGAAAATGTTGGTCTTTTTTCCTTAAACTTTAATAAATTTGGTGATTTTAATGATATTAAGGTGTATTTTTTTTAATTATTCGTAATAAGACGCAGTCGTGAAAAAGTATTTTTCTTAAATAAAATTATAAAAAATTCTTGAATTTTTCAAAAGCTAATTTTCAAACTGAATTTCTAAAAAAAGCCAATTTTTATTCTCTTTATTTTTACATTCTCATCATAAGGAGAACGTATTGTTTTGATGTCAAAACTGACTATCGCGGATTTCTTTAAATCTCCTAGTTTCGAGACTAATCGGATTAGGTTGCAATTTGGCACACAGTTTCAGGGACCAATAAAAAGTCGAGTTTGTTAACCAGCTATTTTGGACAAAAATTCAAAAAGTTAGAGCATTTGCGAAATTTTTTAGACTTTTTTCGATAAAAAGAAAATTATTAGAGTTATAGCATTTTCAAAATCCAAAAACAAATCAAAACAAAAATGAATATTTTAAGCCAAACAATGCACGATATGAAAAAAGTCAAGAGGAGAAAAACGTTGATTTTCAAAAGCCCTACAAGATTATCATAACAACTTTTTGGATTAAAATTCAAATCTTGACCCCACAAAACATACTAAACAATAGAAAATTCTATTTTGCGGTCAAACTTTGCGAAATACGGAACAAGATGATTGGACAAAAATGATCCATTTCAAGAAGATCTACAAATTTTTTGCTCATCATTTTTTTATAGTGCTTTTGTTCCATTCCTAACAATTAATATTAAAAATAAAAAATTGTATTTTTGGACAAATAACACAAGCTACGAACGCAAGGTGCGAAAAAAATATAATAAGCAAAAGTTGTACACTTGAAAAATATCTATAAATTTGTTTCTAATCATTTATCGACAAAATGCGTAGTTTTTGTTTTAATCGTAAAAAAAAGGATAAAAGTTTATTTTTGGGCAAACGACACAAACTATGAAAAAATTAATAGACAAAAGTTGCTCAACCGAAAAAGAACTACAAATTTGTTATTCATCATAATTGATAGAATGGTTATTTTTTGTTTAAATCGTAAAAAATAATATTGGAAATAAACAAATTATTTTTTTAGAAAAATGATAAGAAGTGCAATAAAATGTTAATTGACATTATTGTTCTTTTATAGGACGTCTATTTTCCTTTTATTATAAAAACAGGACAATGAAAACACATCTGTTTCAATATCAATGCATATTAGGAAGTGTAATAATATAAATCTATTGAAATAATACATTTTTCAGGGTATCTGAGAATAAAAATAAAAACTAGTGGAAAATAAGGAACAAATATTAAAGTATTCACGAAAAATAAAATTTTTACAATATTTTGCAATATCTGGATAAGCAGTCCCTGACCGAGGTACATAAATAGAAATAATATTCATTTGATGGATGAAATTGAGTGCGAAGCACGAGATGCGTGATGAGAATGTGTTCGCTAAAGCTGAAGGAGCTTTAACAAAAGAGAATTCACAATCACCAAATCAGGGTTGTCGATGCTTGACCTTCAATTTTAAAAGGTCTGTGCACACATTTGGAGGAAGTACAAAGAACGAGCGTGTAGCGCACGGTCAATACATTATCTAGGGGGGGGGGGGTGATACGGATCCTAAAAAGAGTAATCTTTCACCAAAAAAAAAGATCAATTTTCAACAAACATAATTTTCAACCAAAAAGACGAATTTTCAACAAAATACATCAATTGCTGCAAATATTCCTGAAAATAATATAGGTTTGATAATATTTGGTAAAATATAAGAATTTATATTTTTGTAAACGAATTGGGTGAGCAAATTTCAAATTTTGGAAGTTCAAGTACAATTAATTCGTTCCTTCAATTCAAATAATTATAAATATTGATAATTTTTTTTTGACGTATCTCAAGCCGTTTTCGAGATATTTAAAATTTTTTAGAATTCTTTTAGTGAAAATGGACACCTGATCTGGAGACTGGAAATATTGTAACCAACTTTAACATTGGGCTTATAATGAAACCTGTTGGCTTACAGCATTGTCTACTACATATTGTGAAAACCTCCCTCAAATTGAAATATTTTGAGAATCTCTTCACTATTTTGATCCGAATCTTCTTAAAATTCTATTTCGTTTTTATTCATACATCTTTTAACATTTTTCGTTTATTTCTAATCTTCACGATTACAAGAAAATTAAGATGTTTACTGATTACACCATAAGCCCAATGCTAAAATTGGGTACAATAATTTTACTCTCGACATCAGGTGTCCATTTCCTCTCAAAGAATTCTAATTTAATATCTCGAAAGCGGCTTGAGATACGTTAAAGATAACAAAATTATGGGCTTATTAAATAACCTCGAAAAAACTACCCCTAGTTGTTTTAACAATAGCATTTCAAAAGTCTCCAAATAAAAAAGCCAGACAATTGTTTCAATGAAAATGATCACTCAGGTCACCTCCACAAAACTCTACGTTGAGTTTTAAATACAAAAATAATATTCAACAACCCTTAGAATTCACTTCTAGTTGTTTTAAGAAGAATAGACCAAAGGTCTCCAAGTAAAAAAGCCAGAACATTTTTTAAGTGAGAATAATTACTCAGGCCACCTTTACAAAACTCCAGGTTAAGTTTTAAATCCAACAATAATATTCAAAAACCCTTAGAATCCACCCCTAGTTGTTTTAACGAAAACGTCCAAAAAGTGGGATTGTGAACTTAACCTACAGTTTTCTGAAGTTGATATAAGTGATTATCTTTATATCACGGAGAAAAATGGAAGGTAATTTTAGCCATGCAGATGTGCAGACAGACTATATTGCAGGGTCAACTATAGGACAGCCCTTGAAGATGGCTAAAGCGACTATCTCTAAAAGGTTAAAACAAGAGGTTAAAATTGATCATCTCACAGTGTCGACTTGGTCATCTAGGACGGTCGACTCAAGCGTCATAGAAAGTCGAACCGATCATGTGAGATGGCCGGACCGGTCATTATAAAAGGTCGAATGGCTCATCATAGAAGGTCGATTTGGTCATATCAGATAGTCGACTTGATCTCCTCGGACAGTCGACCTGGCCATCTTAAGGGGTCGATTCAATTATCCTACATTATATATATATATATATTTGTTATCCTTTTCCTACTAATTCCAGTCTCTCTCTTATAAGAGACTGGAAATTATTAAATTAAGTGGAACCTACAAAACCTGAAAATTTATATGAAATACATGAATTCTGAAAGCATTTTTTATTCTTTGTGGAGAGTGAGGTGTATGAGACATAATTTTATATGCAAAAACAGTGCACATTCACAATATATTTTGTGGAGCACGGAAGAAGGCTAAGGACACGGCACTGTGTCACGCTGAATTGTAAGATTCCAAACATTGAAGTGAATTCAGAAACCAATATAGTTACTTTCTGCATGCTGAAATTTTTTGCACTTTTTCAGTTTGAAACCACACGGTGACAAAAAATTGATATCTGAACGTCCAGTTACGCCTTTATCCTAAATCCCTTGGAAGCATCAAATTTGACGTTGAAAATTCAAAAGAATAAACTTAATTCACTTGCAATCATATTCTCTCTTATGTACTTCACTCTCCACGCATATTCGAAATATCAAAAAGCAGTTTAAACTTGTTAAAAATATGTTTAAGTTCAATAAACAGCAAATTTGACGCCAAACGGCTCAAAATGACATTCACTCACTCCGAAATTGCTCTGAACCATGGTGCTCCCAACTCTCGTATCCATTCACACTGAATCCATCGCGTCGACAACTGGATTGGTTGGGGTTGGCGCGCTTATTTGAAATGATAAAATGTGAAAAGCAATTTTAAACATCAAGTAATAAGAGTAAAGTTATTAAAAATAATACTTTGCTCACAAGAAGGACTTGTAAAGTAAAATTTTAATTGTTCATTAGATTTTTTCCTGAAAAATAAATGATAGATTTTAATTTCTAAAGAAAGGAATATATTTTTCACCTTAAATATGAATTTACAATCATTCCTAATATTCGTATGCAACTTTGCATTTATTATTTGTTGTGAACATTGGACTTACACATTTATTCATTTAAAAAAAAAACACGCCAACGGTAACTAATCAGGTTGGCCATCCGCGATGGGTCATTTGCTCTTCCGTGGATGGTCGATATGAGTGAAAACAAGATGATCGTATTGACCATGCCGAAAGGATACATCGATTATCCCTGATAGTGAGTCTGACCTTATTACAACACTCAGACTGGCCATGAAATAACAGTCTCTCTGACTATGTCGAAAAAATTCTGAAACGCTCTTTAGACCATCTAGAAGAATGGACTGGCTCTCTAAATTTTGACCCTCTAACTTTGACCATCCATTTTTCTCCGTATATATAATTCTTCTGTCCGTTTGTATATGACTGAACTCCTCCTAAACGGCTGGACCGATTTTAATGAAATTTTTCGTGTGTGTTCCAGTGGATTCAAGAATGGTTTAGATTCACAATTCAGTCCACTGGAAAATGTTTATTTAATTAATTTTTTATTTATAAATTGTTGTTGATCTTGGAATGTTTTACATTGGATCCGGCAGACAGCGCTGCGATCGCAGTGTCGAATATTTAAAAATATTTAATTTTAATTTCAGTGTGTCCCGATAGTTGGCGCTGCGATCAGATTCAGGAAAATTTTGTGTTATTATTGTAAAAAACTATACATTTTGCAAATATAGTGTGGTATTGAAGTGAGTATTTTACATGATTTTCTATCAAATTTACTCGCGCGTTGATTAACAAACATTCTAACCTACAAATTTATCTGTATAGTTAATTGATTTCATAACACTTTTTTTCAATTGTTTTCATTTTAAATATTTACTTATCGGAAATATTAAATAAAAAAAAAAAATAAAAAAATTATACATTATTTACCTAAAATTTGGTACAATAAATCTTTTCAGTCCTGTTATTACTTAATTCAAATTTCATCTTAAAGAAAGTTACTCATATTAGTCGTATACTTTTTTACAGTATTTTATTTTTACAGAAAAATGCCACGTCTTCGTGGAAGAGCAAGAAATATTGGTTGACGTACTCAACAAGCGCAAATTATATTACGTGCTCCAGGGTTGGCAAAACATCGAATTTGTTTGTTTATACCCCTCAAGAATTAACAAAAAATATTGTACATCAAATGGCATTACGATAAATTAAGTTTTTGTACATTAAAAAAATATAACTTTTTAATAAAAATTTGTATCAAAACGGTCCAAACTATTACAGCTTATTCAAAAAATTTTAAAATTTTCCAATTTAAGACGTGTGTACAGGACAACGTCTGTCGGTTCCGCTAGTTTTCATCTAAAACATTTTCTGGCCTCACAGAGGTTTGCCTCCGAAGAGTAGTTTATTGCACAAAAACAAATTAGGACGAAAAAATTAGGCCCACATAAAGTTCAATTTGGACATTGTCGGGGCTGGCTAGCGAAATATTTCGCTGGCCTAGCTATGTCGTTTGCCGCATAGGGGGTAGTTTTTAGGGGTTGAAGCTGGATGCACAAATTTGAACAAATTAAGACGAAAATAATGCGCCAATATAAAGTTGATTTAGGACATTGTCGGGGCTGGCGAAATATTTCGCTGGCCCCGCAATGATGTTTGCTGCACAGGGGGTAGTTTTTAAGGGTTGAAGTTGCACAAACAAATTAACACAAAAATATTAGGCCCATATAAAGTTGATTTAGGACACTGTCGGGGCTGGCGAAGTATTTCGCTGGCCTTGCTATGTCGTTTGCCCCACAGGGGGTAGTTTTTAGGGGTTGAAATCGTTTGCACAAATTTTAATAAATTAAGACAAAAACAATGCGCCCATATGAAGTTGATTTTGGACAATGTCGGGCCTGGCGAAATATTTCGCTAATTTTAAGATCTCGGGTATGCCCGCCTCTAATCTCTAATCCGACGCGAGATATGCTTGGTAAAAGGAAGTGAGGGGTAACGCGCTGGGCGCAATGGTGGGGGTATACTCCGCAGGTATGCGGGTGCGAGTCGGGCTATGTCCAAGGGCAGACGTTGAAATATAAGGTTAAGAGGTTTCGCTTGAACTGAAATTTTTCTGTACTTATTTTTAAAGAAAGATCCAGAATCAATACACTATTCGCAAACAGGATAATCAGACAATCGTGTTTAATTTCCCCAAAACTCAAACAAAATGTGCGTCATGGAAAAGGGATCTTAGCCGAAAAATGAGTTATATCCCTTTTCCTCTGTATGAAATATTTTTTTTAGTTTTAAGTGCAAAGGTATGTGACCTCTGTTGAAAGTATTTATTTGATTATTAATTCAAACTGAGATGAATTTCCTTCTTTTTTTATAGAAAACGAAATTTTAGTTCATAGGCTCTTTTTTGACGCCCGGATTCATTTCTTTAATAAAATCTCAGCACAGCAAGTATGTATTTTGTTTGTATAGATAATTACTTACTCAGTAAGAAAGCGTACGTCACTTTTCCCGTCATCTTGCAAACCGAAGAGCAAGATAATAGGTTTCCAATCAAGATTTTTCCTCAAAAAAAGAAATAAGTTGGGCAAAAAACTGGTATCTGGAGAATGATCGCAGTCCACGTTACAGTTGCTTTATATAGTATGTGTGTGACGAGCACATTTCCAAGATTCGGCGGAAAAACAAATAATTTCGAAATCTTAAAATGTTTGATAATTTATTACTTGCAAACACAAAACAGTTTAGAAGAAAAACATGAAATATCAATAAAACTTCTTATCTTGTCTATTGCGACAGAGTACGCTCTTTTTTGCTGATATCAGGAAAAATAAAAGTGTCTCAATTATCAAATTAGTCATCAAGCAGATTTTATACATACAATTCTTCTAAATTAATCTAGTGATTTTTATATTCTTCTGTATTATAATAATATTCACCCTATTTGAAAAGAAACTTAAAACTATATGAATAACTCAAACTAGTCCACCATGTTGTCTCGATTAAAGTTATATATTACTAAGGAAATTTCAAAACCCTGAAATAACGTACTTACGACTGAAGCGAAATATATTGCTTCAACTCGAACTATCTTTTCTGAAGTTTTGCATCGCGCAGTATTTTTTGTATCATTCCAGATCACCTGGCATATACATCATAAAGCATAAAAATTTACACATGCTTAACCGGCTATTCCAAAATTTTCATTCATCACCTATGCTCCAGGATATTGCAATTTCTTCTTGATTTAGGAGGACAATCTGATTGCTTTGGATTGAGATGTATTTGTTTAAATTATTGACACTAAGACTAAGCCTTGGGAAACTATTTTTCGAAAAAAATGCAGAAACTTTTTGGATTTTTTAAAAACAAATTTTTAAACTGAATCCAATTATTAAAAACTTCATGGCGGCATTCTGGATTAATTCTCGAACCATCTCGAAATTACTCAAAAAAATGTGTAACTATCGTTGTCGGGAGACCCGTGTTCGTAATTGGATGAAGCTTTGATTTTTTTTTGATATTTAAAAAAAGAGTCTGCAAACTTTAGGTTTACGAGAAATGTAAGGTTATCTAAATACTATGATACATTAATACTAAAAAATCAATAAAACTGATGTGTTTAAACGAACCTATAAAGTTTATACACTATTCTTTTCAAAAATTGAATATTCTAAAATATTAGCGATGAAATATTTTCAATTTTTATGGATTTATAAAACGTAGAAAGTTTCAGCTCAAAAATTTTTAATAATAATTTTCAGAGGCTTAAAAGATTCTTTTTAGTTATGATTAAGCAGATACGGAAAAACACTCTTTTCTCTACTACTTTAACTGAAAAATCTGGGAATAATGTGAATAGTTTCCTAGAAACTTTAAAAAAAAAGTTTGACGCTTATTTTGATGTTTCAGCAAAAAATTCAAATTACTGGATAAACTATTTTGAATTTTCAAAAGGAATAATTCTTGAACTGAAATAAATATGAATTTTTAACTAAAAAGATGAACTTCTAAAGAAGGAGTTTAACTTTAAGCCAAGTATTTATATTTTTCACCAATATAACCAATTTTCAACTGGAATTGAATTGAAATGAATTTTTACATTTCTCACTTTTGCCATCTTCAAGTTTTTTTAAATTATTATATACAATCCTGAATAGGTTAATATATTTTTACTGTAATTAGTTGTCTGTATACCGGATAACTTTTGAAAGACTAATCAGATTGGATTGTGCTTTAGCACACAGTTTCAGGGGCCAAAAAGAAAGATCGAGTTTGTTAACCACTTAGTTTCGATTAAAATTCGAAAAGTAAGAGCATTTTCAAAAAATTGTACACCATTTTTTTCGAAATTCAGAAATTCGATGTACGGTTATCTGTAGTTCTCAAAAATTTGAACAATTTATCCGTACGACTTTTTTCGATAAAAAGAAAATTCTCAGAGTTATAGCATTCACGAGATACGTGATGATAATGTGTTCGTTGAAGCGGAAGGAGCTTTAACAAAAGAGAATTCACAATCACCAAATTACTACTGTCGATGATCATTTGTCATTTTAAGATTGTAAAGCATTCTTATTCTTCTTAACTTTGTTCAAATAATCAGAAGGCGATGCTTTTAAATGAGAGACCGGCTACGGCACGTTTACATTTTTAATATATAACCTTCTTTTTGTGTCAATAGAGTCAAGAATGTCATACCATCGCGTCGCTTTATGAAACATTTCCATTTTTCACCTTTTACATTTGTATAACCTTTTTTTAATTATTATATACAGTCCTAAGTAAATTTATTTGAATCGAGCGTTACTTTCTACTATTAAATTAGGGAAAATCTCGACTAATCGAATTATTAATTTTCTACTGGTAGCTCTCTTTTTGCTAATAGAATCTGTAAAATCACACTAGTAATTAATTAAATTCCATCAATTTTGATTTAAGAATAAAAAACGCATAGAAACTAAAATGTACTTCTTTAGGCACTCAAGTTGATACTCATTCTCACATTGCAACATTTTTCCTATTACGAAAAGTGTGAATTTTTCAAATATACGTTTGTTCTGGTTATGAGAAAATATAAAAAAAATGATTTGATATAAAATAAGTTTTTAAAATTAAATTTATTCAGAAAAAAGACCTTCTTCTTTCGCTCCGCTGGGATTCGAACGCCAGGTCAACTGATTGCCGGTCAGGTGCTCTACCACTAAGCCACTAGAGAGATCGGAAGAATCCTTTTTCTGAAACACGCTTTCTTTTGCAAGATATCATGTTTTAATTCAGAAAGGGGATTCTTCTTCCGATCTCTCGAGTAGCTTAGTGGTGTAGAGCACCTGACCGGCAACCAGTTGACCTGGCGTTCGAATCCCAGCGGAGCGAAACGAGAAGATCTTTTTTCTGAATAAATTTAATTTGAAAACTTTTTAATTTATAGCTCCATCTAGTCTGGAAAGACGTTAAAGATTTTCTATATGAGAGGAGATAACTTTGATCGATATTGTAGATTTCCATTTTCACGGTGTGTGTAAAGATTTCTCTTCTGATTGATCGTTACCATCTCCTATGATAACACAGATTCCTAATAAAGTAAGTTATTCTTTCTGCCTCGCATTTATGTATATTGCTATTTCATCAAATTTTAGTGATGAAGAAACTCACTCAGCCGAACTGGTGCCGCCGAGCCTGGTCAGCGGGAGTCCTTTGTACCTGATGAGGACTAAAATTCGGAATATAACATTTTTTAAATTTAGCATTTAGAATTATCTTTAAATAATTTTACACTCTCAGTCCTATGAATAGTGTCATTCCGAACTTAATTTGGAAACTCATTAACAAACATCATAATTTTCTTTTACAGCTTAACCAATTTGTTTATGAAAGTTAATAAAAAATACTATTGTAACTCATAGAAAGCAGAATATAAAGGATTTTCATGGAGTCAATCTCAAAAGTGTCGTTTTTCAAATATAACTTTAGAAATTTTAAACAGTGACCAAAACAGAATTCGAAGAATTTTGAAAATAATTATTCTTTCTTTCAAAAATAATATGTTTGACGTTTTACTACTAGCACTTCTGTTTTATTTTTATTAACTCAAGCTTCAACAAAAACAGACTAATTTTGAAACAAAAAAACAGGAATTTTCAAGAAAAGAGTTGAAATTTTTAACCAAGACGAATTTTTCAGTCAACAAAGAAAAAAAATCTTATCCAAAATGTTGTATTTTCAGTCCAAAAAGACAAACTTCCTACAATTAAAAAGATAAATTATCAAGCAAAAATGGAATGTATTATATTTGCAGTTCAAAAATTCATTTTTAACTTGATAAAAACGAATTTCCAAGAGAACAGTAAAACTTTCAACCAAAGAAATAAATTTTTCACTGAAATAATGAGTCTTCAACCACAAAAATGTATTTTTGACAAACAAAAATTTTTAACCAAACAGTTGAATTTTCGACCAAAAAAATTAACTACTACCCAAAAAGATTTATTTTTAACAAAATACATAAATTTTTAGAAAAATATTTTAAATTAACCAATTTTAAACCAAATAAATGAATTTTCAATCAAACAAGGAATGGCTCAATATTCGGTTAAAAAATTAATTTTCAACCAAAAAAAAAAAAAACGTAATTTTAATTAAAAAGTGAAAAAATGTTTAAGCAATTACTAATTATATATTTATAAGTTTCGAAAAGATTCCAAAATAATTTAAAACTTTAAAAGATTTCAAAAGAATAACAGAATTTTACCAAAATTCCTAGTAAAACTAAA
>CAKNYM010046713.1:0-19811 GCA_932195095.1 Andricus curvator
ACAGTTGCACCTATTATAAAGGGCGTATATGACGTCATCCCGCACTGAATTTCCTATTTTAAATGGAAACTACGCAGTTATTGCAACTACGGTTTTATTATTTAATTTGTGACTATCACTTTTTCCTAACTGCAATCTGCTATCAAAAATATTAATCTCTCTAACTCTAGATAGAAATTATTAAGTTTGTAATATATTTACAATTGATATGGAAAAAGTAATTCTTCGTATCGCTGTGGCAATAATACTATTTTCTCGGCTATATCATAGATTCCCATCGAACTCTTGTAAAAGGTCAATATTATAATGCCAAATTTTACAACCAATAGTTTCTCCGTGTACGGTTCAAATTAAAATTTTTTTAAAACTTATTCTGTTGCAATAAACTTGATAATTTATCAAACTAATTTAAATATTTCTTCAGACAGAAGAAAATAACAAGAAGCCAACTATTTGTTTCGCGGTATCGTGATTGCAACACAGTAATTGAGGGGCCACATTCTATAACCCATTATAGTGTTTTTGCGCTCTAGAGGGGGAGAGGGGATCTGAACGCCCGCGACAAAGCAATAAATAGTCCACGCCAAGGGAGCAAAAAATTTCTTTAAGGGGCCATCCATATACCAGTTGGACAGCTTATGGGGGGAGGAGGGTATGAAAAAATTCCACGCTTGTCCACGAGGGGGACTCGAATTTTTACATTCTAATCTCAATGAGAAAGTATTGGTTGTATGTGAAAAATGACTTTCGCGGATTTCATTAAATGTCGACGTGTTAAGGCCCCCTGAGTAAAAAAATAGTTCTTACGTCGGTGTCTGTTTGGCTGTCGTTGTTGTTGTCGTTGTATATCGGATAACTTTTGAAAGACTACTCTGATTGGGTTGTGCTTTGGCACACTTTTCAGGGATAAAAAAAGAAATGAATTTCGGTGAAAATTCAAAAAGTTAGAGAATTTTCAAAATTGCTGAGAATATTTTTTTTCAAGATTTAAAAACTCTATGGACGGCTATTCATAGTACTAAAAAAGTTAAACAATTTATCCTCACGACTTTCTTCGATAAAAAGAAAATTATCAGAGTTATAGAATTTTCAAAATTCAAAAAAACAAACGAAAATGAAAATTTTAAGCCGAAAAACGCACGATATGAAAAAAATCAAGGGGGAAAATCGTTGCTTTTTGAATAGCCTACAAGATTATCAGAAGAACTTTTTGAATTTTGTTGAAAAATCGAAAACTCAAATTTTGATCGCACAAAAAATAATGAAAAATCAAAAATTTCATTTTACGGTCAAACCATGCAAGATACGAAAAAAATGAATCAACAAAAATTGTGCACCCAAAAAAGATCTACAAATTTGTTTAATCACTTTTTATAGGACACGAAGTTTTTGTTTTATTCGTGAAAAAACATTAAAAATTACAAAATTAAATTTTTGGACAAACTACAGAAGCTACAAAAAAATAATAAAACAAAAGCTGTTCATCCAAAAAAGAGCTACAAATTTGTTATGAATAATTTTTTGATAGGATGTGTAGTTTTTGTTTTATTCGTAAAAAAAGATATTAAAAATAAAAAAATAAAATTTTGTGGATAAATTGTCAAGCTATGAAAAAAAGGAATAGACAAAATTTGCTCTTACGAAAAAATGTGAAAACTCATTCAAATTTGTTATCAATCATTTTTTGAGTAACTTTCAGATAAGGCGAGTAGATTTTCTTTTAATCGTAAAAAATAAGATTGAAAATACAAAAATTAAATTTTTGGAAAAACGGCATAAGACACGAAAAAAATAAGAAGACAAAAGTTGTTCAAGCAAAAATATCTAAAAATTTGTTATAAACTCTTGTTATAAAGATATATTAAAAATAAAAAAATAACTATTTGGAAAAAGGACACAAACTACAATAACATCTTATTTAAACAATTTTTTGCTTAAATTATATCTGCAAATTGGCTTAGAATCACCTTACGCTATGATGCGTATTTTTAGTTTAAATCGTAAGAAATAATACTGAAAATAAATTAAATTTGTGGAAAAACGGCATAAGTTGCAATAAAATGTATAATAATTTTTTTTTCAATAGAATGCCCACTTTTTTTAATTATAAAGACAAGACAATGAAAATGCTTTTGTTTTAATGCCAATGCATATTATGAATTGTTATAATATAAAATTATTGAAATGATACATTTTTGAGGTTAGCTGAGAATAAAATTTACTGCAAAATAAGAAACCAATATTTGAGTAATCATTACAAATAACATTTGTACTTAATTTTGCAATATCTGATTAAGCATCCCCAGACCGAAGTACAGAAATAAATAATAATATACATTTGATATAATAGAATTGAACATAATGTAGAAAAGTTCGCATTTTTGACAAAATCGAGTGTGAAGCACGACATGCGTGATAAGAATGTATTTGTTGAATCCGAAGGAGCTTTAACCAAAGAGAATTCACAATCACCAAATTACAGTTGTCGATGCTTTGACTTTCAATTTTGAAAGGCCTGCACACAAATGTGGGGAAAACAAATTAAAATTTTTAAGAAGATATCTACCTGCAAGAAAGCAGACCTTCTAAGTTACTTTACTAAGGTAAGTCTCTACAGTAAATCATTAACTCTTTCGTTCTGGACATTGCAGGTTTGCAACGGTCTAAAAGTAACATTTTTCATAATAACTCTCTTGATACCCTTTTAGGACCAAATTCCTTTTGGACGTTTGTCAGAAATAGATTTTCTTAATTTTTATGTGTCTTATTCTGTGTGAAAATAGCACGAAAATATTGTTTTTAAACAATCAGTTTTATATTTTACAACTAAATAAACAATCTTTCAAAAGATGTTTGGGGCATAGAAAAAACTTCTTTCAATGACTGAAACCTTGTCAATTTAAAAAAAAATTTTACATTGAGATTTTCAGATTTATAAGAAAAGTAAGAGTGATAATTTTGCTTGAAAACAACACAGTTTGACCAGCTAAATATTAAATTTTATTTAAAAATACCTAAAAAAATGTTACAGGCATTGTCGAGGACAGAAATTTGTTTCGTGAAAAATATATTTATGTGTAAACCGTTGTCAGCTCATTGCGCTTGCCGAATTTTCACCCGCACACAGATTCATGGAAAATTCCATGACCCTGCTTAAGAGCGGAAGCTGAGAGGGGCGGTTTTGGGCCTGGCAAAGGGTACGGGTCAGTTCGCATTCGGCAAGGGCGTCGATCTCACGCCTAAAATCGGAGTGATACATTTTTTCAAAGAGCACTATTTTTCCTAAGAACAATGATACTCATTTATTTACATAACTTATTTAATATCAGTTTATATCAATCGTAGGTACCACATTTTTCACCGCAATAATAATTATACCTGTTTTCTTTATCAAATTATATGTATTCGTGCAATAACCTTTATTAAATTCCATTAATTGAAGTGCAGTGTTTTCTTCCATCGGCCTCATCCTATTTTATCTTTAAATGACTATTATTCTTAGAACTTTTGCTTTAAAATCACTTGCAAATTTTAACAGTGGTCCTTCGAGAGCCGGATCCTATCGCGGTGGATGCGGAAGTGAATCAAAGTGATTTTAGTGACTGTTTTTGTGAAATAGACTTAGACTTCAAAATGAGTGACAAAAATAATCAGGTAGAAAGCATTCGTGATCGTGAAAAAGACAGTGCTAGTGAAAGGAAAACTGTGCGTCGTAAGAGCAGAAGCGAAAAGTGCGTGGAAAGTGCATTAGTGAGTGGGGCTAACATCGATCGAACGGGTGGTACATCGAAAGGAAAACCGACCGACGACGTCATAGCTTCGAGGGATGCAGCGAACTTCAACGTAGATACTGCCGGAGGTGGTCAGAGAAGGGGCGAGAACATGGGCCGACTTGAAACTCCGGAAGGAGTGTTGGAGGGGAGCACCGCACGGAGGAGTCAACGGGAAAATTTGGGTAGGGAGCCGAACCGCTACGTTGCAATTACAAGAACTGTGAAGAAGAGAGTAGACAAGGGAAAAGAGGAAGGACAGAACCTCCCTTCGAAAGCTTGCTCTCTAAAGGTCACAGCAAAAAAAAACTACCACCACGCAAGAAATGGTACACGCTTCAGCACCCGTTTCACTAAGAGCTGCCAGCCCTTCAAGATCATCAAAAACTGAGAATTCGTGTGCTCACTCATCAAGAACAAAATTTTCGGGCACCGAATCGGCGACAACGAAGCGCTCGGGCACAGGTTCTGGGTGATCGAAGCGGTCTGTTGCCCGAGAATTGGCTCGTTTAGAAGAAGAGGCTAAACGAAAAAGGCTTGCGCGTCAACAGGAACTTGTACGCTTACAAGCTCAAAAAGAATTGGCTGAAGTCCAGAGTGAGTACAGCATGTCTGAAGAGGAGGCTGAGCCATCAAGATCAGGAAGCAGCGAACGATCAGCAGTGTCAAAGGTTGATTCTTGAATTGGATCTACGGAGAGGGACTTGGAGGATCGATCGGAGATAAAGGTACTTGGTAAGGACATTTCAAACAAATTATCATTATCTCGACGTTCAGGTCAAAAAGTGGACCAAGAAGAGGAACAGGCAACTCGGGCCTATGAAAATATATCGCTCGACAAGCGATGGGACAAGATCTGCCAGCGTTCAGCTGTCCACAGTCACCTTGATTGCGACACACGTGGCTATGCAACTAGGATTGAAGGGTGAAGTTCATCCATTGCAGTCGCAGTGGATGAACAAAGGGACTCTTGACGAGGCCTCATCACAACGTATAGACATTTGGATCCAGGCGGGATAGGGGAGGATTACGCTCATCTGAAGATCCAACTCAAAGCCGTCATGGGAAAAAAGAATGAACCGTTTGCAGTCCTCACACCACTAGGATGGACTATTCGTGGCTCTTACATTTCAGGTAGATTCAATCTGGAATGTCATCGTCATTTCTTCTTTCAGGAGGGTCCGGACACAGAACTTAGTGAGCAGCTCAAAAGATTTTGGACTGTGGAAAGCTTTGGCGTGAATTCGATGGCCGAGCTTGTTCGTTCCAAGCAAGACCAGTGAGCTGAGGAAGTTATGGCTAAAATAGCACGGCGAATAGGTGAACGCTGGTAAGCAGGACTTTTGTGGAAGAGGGATGGTGACACTCTGCCTGAAAGTAATAGTCTCGCAGAAAAGAGGTTTCTTTCTTTGGAAAGAAAAATGGGACGTGAGCCAGACTTCAAAGAGGGGTACCAACAGAAGATAAAGGAGTACCAGAACAAAAAGTACGCACGTGTTCTAACAGAGGAGGAGGAAAAACTCATCGGTCCTAGAACGTAGTATTTGCCACACTTTGTAGTACGCAATCCCAACAAACCTACGGAGATGCGTTTAGTATGGGATGCTGCGGCGAAAAGTCATGGAATATGTTTGAACGACTGTCTGCTGAAAGGACCTGATCTTTATAATCCGTTGGTGGGAGTTCTTTTTATTTTCAGAGGACGACCCATAGCAATTTGTGGAGACCTGAAGGAGATGTTCCATCAAGTTCGAATCGGAGAGGAGCACCAAGATAGCCAGCGATTTTAGGACGGGATCGGCAGACAGGAAAACTACTAACCTTGCATATTCAGGTCATGATTTTTGGGGCAATCTTTTCACCTTACGTCGCACAAGAAATTAAAAACCGCAACGCTGAGGAGTTCAAGGAAGTGTACCCAGAGGCCTGTCGGGCGATAATCTATAAACATTATATGGACGATTATCTGGGCAGCGTGAATGGAATCGACGAGGCTATTCACAGAGCACGCGAAGTGGCTCTAGTACACAGCAGTGGCGGATTCGAGATCCCAAATTGGATGTCCAACTCTCGAGAATTTTTGAGCGCCTTACCATCAGAAACAGTAGCGCAAAAAGGAAAGGAATTGGCATTCAACGAGGAGGAATTTCAGCGAGTACTCGCAGTAGTCTGGTCACCCGAAAATGACATATTTACTTTCAGCACTACATTTCCACGAGTGGATCAACGATTGGTTAATGGAGAGAAACATCCTTCAAAATGAGAGGTATTGAAATTGATCATGCCTGTGTTTGATCCTCTAGGTCTGCTCGCGGTAATGACGATCAGGGGAAAGATCCTGATGCAAGATCTATGGCGTGCTGGAGTAAATTGAGATTCGCCACTCCCAGACAATCTACTTCCAAAATGGGAAACGTGGCTAGCTGACTTGCAGATATCCACCGAGATTAGAATACCACAATGCTACATCCTGGGAATCGGAGAGGTAGGAGACGTGCAGCTGCACGTTTTCTGTGACGCGAGCGAACAGGCGTTCGCAGCAGCCGGCTATCTTCGATTGAAGGGGGAGAGTGGCACAAGAGTAGTTTTGGTAATGGCCAAAAGCAAGGTAGCTCCCGTGAAACAAACGACGATACCAAAACTGGAACTGCTGGCAGCAGTAATGGGCAGTAGATTGGCGCAAACCATCATCGGGCTGCATACCCTAAACATTTCCAGGAAGTTCTTGTGGACAGACTCGCAAACTGTCGTTCAATGGATTCGATCGGAGACGAGAAAGCATCCACCTTTCGTCATTAATCGAATATCTGAGATCCTGGACTCGACTTCAGTGGAAGAATGGAGGTGGGTACCAACGGAAAAAAACGTGGCTGGCGATCCCACTAGAGACGTTGATCACATTGACATAACATCGTCAAGTCGTTGGTTCACCGGGCCCGAATTTCTGGAACTGAACGAGGAGCACTGGCCAAAGGGGAAGCTATCCGCTGAACCAGAAATTTGTTTATTGATGACAGAGAGGGAGGACTTTGTTGATTTTTTCAGATTTTCATCATGAACGAGACTAATCCGGACTATGGCGTGGGTGATTCGTTTTGTCGGCAGGTTCCGGAGAAAGGGTGAATCTGGAGAGCTGACAGCGCCAGAAATTTCAAAAGGCGAGATTGAGATCCTGAGGGCATCACAAGCAGAGTCATTCCGTTTACAAATCAAGACACTACAAGAGGGACGAGAGCTGAAGCGACCTTTCACGAAGATCTTTCAACTATAGCCAATTTTAACTAGAGACGGACTGATTAGAATGGATGGTCGCATAAAGAATCTGGAAGTAAGCGCAGCAGTTAGAACACCCATCATCCTGGATGGTAAGCATCACGCTGTCAGATTGCTCATTAAGTTTCACCACCAGAGAGCTGGACACCTGGGTCGAGAGAGGGTGATAAACGACCTACGAATGCAGTATTGGGTTACTAACATCAGACTTGCAGTCAAGAGTGTGATCAGAGACTGCCAAATGTGCAAGATCCGAAAGGCGACACCATCAGCACCAAGAATGGCACCACTTCCGGATGTACGTACCGAGAGTTCCATCAGGCCATTCGTCAACACAGGGGTAGATTATTTTGGACCATTGAATGTGACCATGAAACGGAGGCACGAGAAGAGGTATGGAGTACTATTTACATGCTTGAATGTACGAGCCGTGCACCTCGAAATTGCAGCATCAATGACAACGGATTCCATGATAATGGCCCTCAGAAGGATGACGGCCGGACGCGGAAAACCAACGAAAATCTACTCCGAAAATGGGACGAATTTCGTCGGAGCGAGACGGGAACTACGAGAGGCTTTAGAATAGCTGGATCAGGACGTGATTCAGCAAAAAATGGCTACGGAGGGCATCGAGTGGGACTTAATTCCACCTGGGAGTCCACATATGGGAGGATGCTGGGAGCGGCTAGTAGGGTCAGTAAAGCGAGCCTTGGAAGCAACAATGAGAGAACAAGCACCACGAGAAAAGGTCTTGCAAACACTGTTCGCCGAAGGAGAGTATTCGGTGAATAGCAGGCCTTTAACCTACATATCAGAAGATCCAGAAAGTCTGACACCAAACTACTTTCTGCTGCTATGGAATGCTGGTGGACATGGAGCACCAGGAAAATTCAGCAACGAAGACTTGCCGCGAAGGAACCACTGGCGGCGATGCCATGGCCGAACAATTCTGGAGACGTTGGGTACGTGAGTGATCTAGCCACTCTGAATCTAAGAACCAAGTGGTTCCCAAAGGGACGAGATCTACAGGTGGGAGACGTCATCGTTATCTGGGATGACCAGCTTCCCAGAAATCAATGGGTACGAGGAAGAATATCGGCGATCTATCCAGGGAGAGATGAACGGTTTCGAGTTGCAGATCTGAAGACAGCCACGGGAACATACAGGAAACCAGCACACAAATTGTGTATCCCCGAGTGCCATGTTGATATTCCTAACTGACTAGGAATACGGGAGGGGGAATGTTGAGGACAGAAATTTGTTTCGTGAAAAATATATTTATGTGTAAACCGTTGTCAGCTCATTACGCTTGCCGAGTTTTCACCCGCACACAGATTCATGGAAAATTCCATGACTCTGCGTAAGAGCGAAAGCTGAGAGGGGCGGTTTTGGGCCTGACAAAGGTTACGGGTCAGTTCGCATTCGGCAAGGGCAGCGATCGCACGCCTAAAATCGGAGTGATACATTTTTCCAAAGAGCACTATTTTTCCTAAGAACAATGATACTCATTTATTTACATAACTTATTTAATATCAGTTTATATCAATCGTAGGTACCACATTTTTCACCGCAATAATAATTATACCTGTTTTCTTTATCAAATTATATATATATATATATATATATATATATATATATTCGTGCAATAACCTTTATTAAATTCCATTAATTGAAGTGCAGTGTTTTCTTCCATCGACCTCATCCTATTTTATCTTTAAATGACTATTATTCTTAGAAATTTGCTTCAAAATCACTTGCAAATTTTAACAGGCATCAATGTATCTCCAAAAAGGTTTTCCGATAAGCAATGCATAATAGGGAGGGTCGGAAATAACAAATTTTGGGATTCGAAATTGCTACAACGCGAAAAATTAGAATATTGGGATCCTGCGCTGAAAAAATATTTAAAAATTTCTGTTTTGCTGAGTTTTTAAATTTTCTTACGTTTTAATTTTTTTTACATATCTGAAGGTCAAAAAAGTTTTTCCAATTTTTTTCCGAATTTCAATTAATTATTTTCTAAGATATAAGCCCTATTTAATTAACCACTTTTTTCGGAAAAAAATTCTTAACACCTTTGTAAATTCGTGAATAATTTTTAAATTTTAATTATGGTATTTAATTAAAATATCTTTGTAACTTGCGGTTCAAAATACTTCTGAACATATGTAGGTTTTTCCGCATATATATATAATCGAAATTCAAAATTCAGCGAATTTTTTAAATTCTGATTTTGGTAATAATTGAAATTATCTTTATAAATTGTGGTTTAAAATTTTTTTCTATGCATGTGTGGTCCTTTTTAGCATAGAAATACAAAAGAAAAAATTCTAAGGAATACCAAATTCCAAATTTTGAAAATTTACTGTAATTTCAATTTCGATACCTCGGTCTTGCCGATTTTTTTAGTTTATTTGTGTGCTAAAAAATCTCACACATGCGCATAAAAAATTATAACCCACAAATGATAAAGATAATTTTATTAAATATCAAACACAAAAAATTTAACATTTCGTTGTATTTTCAATCCTGGTCATGGCGAATTTTTTCCTAATGTATTTTATCATTGGAAGGTTTTCAAGTACTCGAAAAAACTCTGGTCCTATTTACATCAGTGTTAAGAATTTTTTGCGAAAACAGGGGTGAATTAAATAGGAATAATCAAATAGTTATATGAATAATATAGAAATTTATAAAATATAAAAAATATACTAAATTGTAAATTAAAGAGGAATAAAAGGAGGCCCGGTGTAAGTCGTTCCTATAGAATTTCGCTTGACTCAATTAGTTGATAACGGGGTTCAAGGGGCCGAGAGAGAGGCCAATAATATCTATATTTTCATAAAATATGTCCACGTGGACAGAGTATGGGGTGGGGTCGTCAAAATCCCACCACTGCCCACGAGGTGGGGGGGGTCAAAAAGAGGTGAAAAATTGTTCACGTGGTATATGGATGGCCCCTAACTGGTAGCGATATTCATTGGATTGCACTAGTGGATTAGAATTTATGGTGATGTTCTTCAATGGAATAATGAAAGGCATAAAAAATATTCCTGGAAGAAAAATGGCTTGAGCAAGTTTATATGAGGGCAACACTAAGAACCAGGTTAGCAATCTCCAGTAGAGCAGACCTGTATATTTGAATACTCGGTAATAAACTGCTCGTAAAGCTCGGCATCGCGGTCGGGTCGTTTCGAAATGGCGCCACCTGGTCCAGGAAAATCGCAGCATACCAGACTGTCGAACAATTCGCCTTTGGACTTGTTCTAAACGTGAAATATCTCATGTGTCGCGGAAACTATGAATCACTCGTATAGTACGAGCATCTAGAAACACAAGCATGGGAATTCTCTGCTGTTGGTAGGAGGTCGCGACGTAATTTCATTTTGTCTGCTAGTCGACTATACATATCTACCGAAATACTTCGTCCGGTTCCACGACCACAATAAAATCTATCTATTTAATAAAAAAATTCCTTGTAAAATCAAAAAGTTTCACAATATGGCCATCACCATCCGGACTTCCATGCCTGTAGATGATATGCAAAGTGCTTCAATCCAGCAGACTCAGCGAGAATAATATTGGCACATGTGCAATGTAAAATACATATATTTTGCGAATTGACGCAATAAACGCGCATGCACAATTGAGAGATAAGTAACCTTGAACAACAGCAAAATAAAATTTTTCTTAGGGATTCTATTCAATAATTGTACACTTTGGCTGAAACCCACCAAACGTGTTCAGATTTGATGAAAAAGTGTTAAAAAGTGCTGAATAATTTTTTCAGATGGTTGTTGCAAAAAGTTGCATGTGATTCACGTGCTCAAACCTTCTAAAAAGTATTTCAAAGAATATATTTTTTTCATAAATTTAGTGTTAGTAGCGACTGGAATACTCTATATATATATTAGCTTCAAATTTTCGACTTTTAATGACTACCCTTAAAACCAAATTTCATTTGGCTTAAATGATATTTCCATTTGATAATAGACGGCTGTCTGGACGTGGAACATTTTTGAAAAAAATTCCTCAATGTATCTGTGTGTGTGTAAATGGGATTTCACTCACCACATAGCGTAATTTATAGACATTTCATGAAATTTCGTGACAGTTCAAGAGCTGCGAGCGGTTTGTGTAATAATCGACAGTTACACTGTTTGTCTACATTTTTGAGCCATTTCATGAACTGTTCGCACACCTTTAGGCAGTTAGTGCAATAGATCGGAGTTACACTACCTGTCTAACTATTCTAGGTGTTTCATGCATCGAGCCCATAGGGTAGTAAAGATCCATGAATATAATTTTAAGTAAATAGTAATCACAACTTAATCCTAGACACTAATTGTTTCGAAAATATTAATTTTGGTTTAAAATCAAGAAAACATTTTTAGGTAGCAAGCAGGGATTTTGTGAACAATAAATTTCATTGACAATATGGAACTTCAATTTTTTTAAAAGATCCTTTTCATCATCATTGCCCAAAACTGATGACAAAATTTGACAGAACAAAAATGTTGCATTTTTTCAAATAAATTTTACTTTACACACAAGAATGCTCTAATTTTAATCCAAAAAACATTTTTTGCACTAAATTTGTTTTGCTTATATTAAATTGTGTACATGTGGGTCCGGGTTAAGTTCCAGATCATACCAAATCTTTAATATTTCTGAGAAACTTTTATACATATTTTCAATCGTTTGAACATCAATCTTAAAAAATTTTTTAAATTCAAATTAAAAAAAAACTTTCATTGATATCTCAATCAATCAGTCTTTAGAATTTGTTTAACTGTCAATCAGTTTGAAATATATGATGAAAATAAAATCAAGGAAGCTTAAATTCCAATCTGCATATAATAAAAACCTTATCCTTTTATTTTTTTTGTTCTTAAATCCAATAAAGGATCAAAACTATTATTTCCTAAAGTATTGTTAATCACAGTGGACAAAAGTTAAATACTATTCTTCTAAATATATTCCCTAATTCTAAAAGACAACTTTCTAGTCCAAAGACACAGTGCACACTATGATAAGTGTCTCCTTCTCTCCCTAAACTGATTTAAAATTTAGTTGTGCCGTACAAAGGGCAAACATGTTAGGTCCAAAAAAAAGGGGTTAAAATAAAAAGGTTTTTGAATAAATGCGCTGAGGTAATCTCTAAAGGAAAAAACAGATCAGCATGGGTGAAATAAGGATTAAGTAATTTAAGAATCGGCATTTTAGCCCTGCCGATCTTCACTTGTTTTTATGCCGAGATTACTTCAGATCGTTAACCCAAAACGCTTTTTTTGTGACCCGAGAGCCCCGCTGGGCTTTACAGCAAAGTTGAGCGCCTTCGTGGGACCTCAAGAGTGCCAAGAGTAAAAAAAGCCAAGCTGAGCTTCTTTACCTTAGTAGAAAGTTTAGAAAGCTTGTTATGTAATTTCGCTCTCTTCAAAATACGCCCCAAAATTCTAAAAAAAGAATTTAATTGGAAAAATTGCATTAGTTTTTCCGAAAATATTGCCACACATTTTTGTTAATAAAGCCAGCGTTTTTTTAAAGTTGGTACTAATATGATAAATATATCCAATAAGACTTTAGCAAGAAAGCGAATTTTCCTCTTTGAAAAATGAATTCGCCCAGTTGCTTTCCGGAAATATTTTCAACATGATTTCGCCATATATGTCGAAGAAACTTTTTAATTATTTTTTATCGAAAGGCTATAGATTATGAATGTAAAACTTTAAGCAATCTAAGAAAATTTTATTCTTATAGGTATATTCTTTTTGGCAGAAAATCTTCAGTCGTGAAAGCATGAATATGCAAAACTCTGAAAGAAAACGTAGATCCCGAGAGTTCTGTAATTATGAATATTCAAGTAAATCAATACTTTAACTTTTCTCTTTTCTGAAATCAATTTTTTAACATTCATGTCGATTGGTTCATTAAAAAATAACTTACTGAGAATGAATTTCGCTCCAATCCGCCGCACAATATTGCACGTCTGTTTGCCTCACACAACTTTTCATTCTTAATTTTTGAACACATGAATAAATTAATACAAATATCTACATAAATATTAATGAATAAAAGGTTAAAAGAGGTGTGAGTTCTATTTTGAATTATGAATAAATGTGAAAGAGGATGAAAATATGCCCTGACGGGCCCAGTAAACAAAACGGTTCGACACTATGACATTAAAATTTTTAAATAATTTCAACTGCTCCTCATGTATTTTTAATGAAAAGGAAAGCATGATCTGTAATATTTTGAATATATAACTCCACAAATAAATTAAATATATCACTCTCAGCTTGTTCCACGATCAAGGACGTGGCTGTGGTGATATAGTGGTTCCATTTTTTTCATCTTTTCTTTAATTTTCTGATTTTTTATTTCAAATAAGAACGGAAGGAATTTCCTCTGCATGTGTGAAGAAAGCATTGACTGCCTTTCCATCCTTTTTGAAAACATGGGATCTTCATGGCTTCAATTAAGTTGATTCTGTATCATCCCCAACATTTTAAAATTTCGCGGTGGATTGATTCACCAGCTTGTTGTGACCATAAGTTCAACCCTTGTTTCTCTAAGAAGTTCAGACAATGTTTGATAACTTTCAAAGCTACACGAATCTTTTGAGTTTCGGAAGCCTCGGCACTCATTGGATAGTTAGGTTGAGGACGCAGAGGGAATTCTCTTCGTTCATATTTGAGAAAAATCCGAAAATTAAAAAAAATATGAAAAAACAAATACGACCGTAATATCACCACGCCTACGTTGGGGGTCCTAGGAGAAGCTGAGAGTGCTATTTACTACCTCCGTTAGTGTAGTGAAGCGTTATCACTTCAGTAGCGCAGTGATTCTTGTCTAGACAAGTAAGTAGGAAAAAATCTTTCATTCATGAAAATTTTCTCAGTAGGACCTCATGGGTCAAAGCCCTATATCTCAGTCGGATAGAATGGAGATGTCTTTCATCATAGCATTTATCAATGAAATGGCGATCCTACTTCTCAGGATCGCCATTTTCCCCGCTTACAACCCTAAAAAAACGAGTAAGAATAAGGACTCCTAATTACCAGAAATGACGAAAAGATAAAAAATTTACTTTAGCGTCGGAATTTGCGACGTGAAAATTAGTGATCAATGTTGAAAGACTACTCGAGTATAACATAACTGGCTACAATCACATCCGACAAAATTCCAAGAGGGCTGAATTCCCATTTTGATCCGAGAGGAGTTTAATTTCCCTTTTTCAACATAGCCGCTATTGATTCTAGATATGTCGCGATTTTCGTGACATTAACCAAAATAAGAGAGCGAGTGGAAGAAACCACAGTCGCTTTAGTTCACTCGCTTTCCCATTAAATTATTATTTCGTGAACCCTATGATTTTTTTGGGGAATTTTTGATAAATCTTTCTTCGCTCCTTTATGGTGAATGTACAGACTCAATGAAGTAAAGAAAAGTATGTCCGTGAGCCTAACCTATTTGAGAACCACATTCCTCGGCCCGAAGCAGACAAGTAATTTTCTCGCGGCGCGTTTTTCCAATTGTTACGATGTTCGCTTACCGAGGTGAAGTAGGCTCCCATCATTGATAATTGATCCTCCTGTATTATTGTGATATAGCTGCCTATATTATCTTTTAGGAGCGAGTTACTATCAGTTTGGCTTTCTATGATAAGGTTTATGTCTTCTTCATTTTTTTTCTTTAATTTCGAATTTCCAATGCCATTTTTTTTTCTTTATCTCAGGGAACATTTTTTGGTCGTATATGCTTATGCTTATGTTTTTGATTTTATTGTACTAAAGATTACTTGTAGATTCCGTATATTCTTTATCTATCTGTTTTTTGACTTCAAACAACAAGTTTTTAAGCATTCCTATTTCTTCTCTATCTATATTTTTTATTTTTGAAGACGGTATATCATCGATATTATGTAACTCTTTCTTATGAAGGGATAGCAAGGAGTATGTCCGTAAGCAAGGAGTAGTCTTGAAGTGCTCCAAGAATTGGGAGAGTGAACCACAAAAGTGCTGTTTTCTCTTGTATAACTTTTTTATTTTGGGTGCCGTCTACGTCTTGTTTGAATCAAAGCCATCTGTTTTTTTTTTGTTTCTGTTATCTACTATTTATTTTTTTGTAGAGGAGGTGTGCATCCATTTACGCACAGAGTGTGGGACTCACCCAAAATCACTACCAACTGAACTCACCTCCTTTCATGGGCCAGACAATGACCCTAGAATCGCTTTCGCATTAATTCAGGGCCACTGCCTATAGGCTCCTACGTTGTGCATCGGCGTCCTCCTGGTTGACCTGCTTGGCTCCTCTTGCGGCTTATCTTGGCTTCCTCTTCGGGGATGCCTCCCTGAGGACCGCACGTTATGTCCCCGGAAGATGGCCAGTCCGGAGTTTATCCTCCTTTGTGGCACAGAGGTAGCACTATGAAGTGCTGATGCAACCCACAGCTCTATGGCCCTCATTTTCGCACCTGCAGCAGCTCCTGGCCTCGTCGGGTCCCTCGCACTTTGCTGTAAGGTGTCCGTAACCCTGGGAACGGTAGCAGCTGACAGCATCTACCTTCTTTTCCACTCAGCTGGACACTCACCCTACCTGAAGGTGCCATGTGCGAAGCACCCTCACGGCCATCTCCTCTCTGATCTCCACGTAGGCCTTCAGACTTGGCCTGAATGCTTTCTTCGTTAAAATGGCGGTTATCACGTCAGTTCTGTGTTCCCTGAAATGTCTATTCAGGGCCTCCCTCACCTCTCCCACCTCCATCGACGTGTCAAGGTCGAGGATCTCCACCTTTAGGCGGGAAATGAACTCGCACGCTTTATCTTCCAGCCCGACAGCCTCCCTGATGGCAGAGGTTAGCTTCGTCCTGCCTCCGGCTCCTACTTCTCTGAGAACTTCTCTCTTATTTGTTTCCCTGACTCCCTTGATGACATAAAGTTTGGCAGGTTTGACCCTATTTTGCAGTTTTTCAAGACCCATTCATAATTTGGTTGCCCGTTTCTTTCTTTTTTTCGTCACTCCTCGTGGTTGATGGTTTTGCCCTATCGACCCGAATCTTTGGCTTCTTCGTCGCCGGTTGGATGGTCTGAAACCCGTGGAGCTCATGGTAGGCTCTCTTGTCCTCTTCCGGATGACCGATGCTAAAACCTATAATCCGCCCGCTCTGATGAAGACCGAAGTTGATACAATAATATACTTCACGTCTTTGTTTGGACTCTGTGGAGGATAGAAAAGAGGGATTTGAAGGAGAGGAAGTTATAGAGAATACAGGGTTGAGGGGAAGGGAGAAGGAGGTGGAGGAGGTGAGGTGTGGCTTTGGGGATGGATGGTTAAGTTACGGGGGTGAGGGGTGGGATAAGGAAAAGGGGTGAAGAAAGGAGTTGTAAGAGGGAGGGGAGGTATAATGGAGAGGAATGAGGAGTGCGGTAATGAGCAGGCAAGGGAAGCAATGAGAGGAAATTGATAGGTGGAGTCAAAGAATTGTTAAATAGAAAAGTTTTAAAGTTTTGTTAACTCAAAACTGCGCAAGTGTGGTCCCCTAAAAGAAGTAGGATTTATGAAAATAAGTGCAGTGCAAGATTTTAATAGGTTTGAAATGAATTTAGTGTTCATAAGAGACAAAGAAAAGTCCATGTGGAAAAATCTTCTGGCGCTGGCCCGGCTCAGACCAGACTGTCTGGTTTCCGTCTTGAAGCTGACCAGGTGGTACAAAATAAATTTGCTGATCGATCTTTTTGCTCGCTGATCAACGCTAGACCAGACCTTCCAGATTAGACGATCCAGTTAAAATCAGACCTGGATAAGACTAGCGTCAGACCTGGACCTATAAAAAAAATATCTGTTATAAAAACTTTTTATTTTCGAAGGGGAAAAGCGACTTTGAAAAAATTTACCCCCCCCCCTCCCCTGGAGGCAGGAGTGGGGGTAACTTTGTAATTTCAAATGGGAACCCCTATTTTTTATCACGGATTCAGATTATCCTTTATGAAATACGTAAGTTTTATTCGAAAATTTTTTTTCGATTCGCGAATTTTTTTTTTTTTCGATTTTTCGACTCCCCACGCCTCTCCTGGGGGTGGGGTGGGGTAAATTTGTTCAAAGTCGCTTTTCCCTCTCGAAAATAAAAAGTTTTTATTACGGATATTTTTTTCATAGGATGCGTATTTTTTGAGATATTTCGATTTCTCAAGTTAAGAAAAACACCCTGTATATCTATATCTATTATTTATTTATTTAGGATCCCTGGTGTCTCCTAGGCATGCGTATCCCTTTTGATTCTTGAAGCATAAACGGAGTAAAGCTCGGCGAAGCGAAAAGAGACCAGAACTTCCAGCTAGAAATTATAGGTTAGACTTTGAATTGATTTCAAAGGAACTTGTGCTATGCTGTCGAGCTGAGTGAAACGTCTGTTTGGCTTGCCGTTATATATGTACTCTGTTACATGTACTACGGCTCGATAAGCAAAACAGCTTTCTGACCCTTTGTCCGTCTGTATTCAATTATTTTCTGATCCAGTCTGGTAATTAGTCAGCATGAAGACTCTACTGAAGATTCTAAACGTTATAAAGTCCCTTCAGGTGGCCTTTGCTCGTATCACTGCCACATGCAGGCGCCACACAGTGCGTCTACATCGGATTTCCGCGGACAAATTATGCTAGAAGGTACAATTCTCGACGGACTTTGATTCTGTTTTTAGATCTCTTTAGCAGTAATTATATAAAAACTTTGTGAAGCCTATTTTTGAAATTTGTGTTCATTTTTGAAACAAGTATAGGTGGGTTCAATTATGAGATAATTTTTTTTCATTTTGTTAGTTAAATAAAATGAAATTCGATGCAACGCCTTCATGGCGCCAATTGTTGGACAAACCGAAATTAAACCCTATTGATGTTCTTCAGGTGTGCGCGCATGGTTAGGAATAAAAAGCGTGTCTCTGTGTGCAAAATTCAATAAGCTTGTTTTGTAAAAAAAAATCATGTACTCGATTTTACGCTCTTTTCTTAGTTCGCTCTTAAACCTTTACACTTTTTATTCATATTTCCCCTTGACACTAGAAAAACCGAGGGGTCATTTTTTATCTTTTTCCACTTCACGACGCTCTCTCTCCCTTAAAACGTATAGGAGCGAGTTGTAATTTCATAACTTTTATTTATTTAATATGAGTTGATTGTTTTTTTCAAGATATCATAGCAACAGGATAAAACATAATGTATTATAAATCACATTTCGTTCAAAAATTTAAAAAGTTCGCGATTCAAGTGATTTTTTGAGCATAATATGTTTTGTAAATTTTTCGTGAGTGTTACTCACAATTCGGTTAATAGAATCTTTACAATCGTAAAGTTTCAAAAAAATTATTATCATTTTTTTCTTCACGAAATCTACTTGAGAGTAAAAACTAAACTTCTCAGTTTTTCAGCTTCATAAAAAATGATCACAAGAAGAAGGTATACAATCGAAAACTTGTATGATTCTTATGTCATACATATTGATGAAAGATCCAAAATCATAGATTCCTAAACTTAGTATTATTAGAATAAAAAGATTTAATGAAGTTATTACTTAGGGGTCGTGCATAAATTACGTAACACTTTTTGGGGGGGAGGGGGGGGGTCTAGCTTAGTGTTACATAATGGTGAAAAACTACAGGGAAAAGTCGGAAAAAGCGCCTCGGCCTTCATATCACACACCCCCGGAAATCCAACTTTCTGGCCTTGGGTCGTAATATACTATTTCAAAGATATAATATTAATTTTTAAATAATAATATAATATATTGAATGAAAGAAATTCACTTTTGGAGCAAAAAATTGAATTGATTTCAAATTATTAATTATAATATTTTTGTATCTGTGAAAAATAGTTTCCAATGAAACGATTTTTATTATTATTATTATACCATTAAGCCATTTCCCTTTCGGGGTAGGCGTGACTTGCTCGGTTGGAAAATAGTAGTGTGTAGATGGGTATATAGGTATAAGGTAGATAGGTATATAGGTGTAAGGTATAGATATTTGAGATTGATCTAGAATGCTCGTGTTATTTATTTAAATGACACGTTCGTTCCGCAACACTGCTCCGACCCAGGTTGCTGATCAATCTCTCTAGCGATCACCCCCAGTGAAGAGCCTCACAAAATTGTTATGTGTGGTTCCCCACTTGGGCTTATTAGTATCCAAGGTCTTTGTTTCAGGCGTCATTCACTCTATTGCCACCCTGCAACGAAAGTATCTAAAAATCCTGACGTATTGCACACACAAAATTCAAATATTATTCTCAAGATACAACAATAAAGGCAAATAAATGCCACTTGTTTGTGAAAATAGCTATAGGGTCCAGCCTTATTCGCGAACAACTCTTGTACAAATTTCGAAGTAAGGCAGTCAAAAGCCTCCTTACTTACCTCATTCTCTATAAAATATTACGAAAATAATAATCTACACAGTTTGTTCACGCATTTTCATGCTTCAAACTTACTATAAACGTGAGGTTATGTTTGAGAATTGCATTCAATAAAATATATTTTTGACACATAATAATTAGCGCTTAACATCAAACTGTGATATAAATTTGTCCAGATTCCATTCTAGCAGTTTTTTTTTCTACGAAGTGATCCATAATTAATGTTTAAACACACAAAACTAACAAAAATCAGAAGCCTGAAGACAGCGACTGATGCCGAGGCGACGCGCACCTCACCGGTTGATCAATCGCGCATGGACCCAGAAACCTATTCCCTGAGAACGGCATTAAAATCCGAACCCAA